>NMRB01001098.1:108562-131378 GCA_002633025.1 Notospermus geniculatus | reverse complement strand
CCTGTGATGCAAAAGGTTGTGGGGTTCGAAACATACCTAGTCGTCAAAGCTGCCTGTTGTTGGATCGACATGTACATTGTATAGGCCTAGGCTTGACCCTATTGTCAATGTATGCCTACGGCACTGTACTTGTTCTGACCTGCGGAGCACTCGCCATCCTTCCAGCTCGATGAAGGACCTGGACGTTTGAACTTCATCTACCTGCCGCACTCTGGCGCGGCAGGATTTTTTTTATTCAGCCAAAGCCATGGGGTAACGCAAACATGTCCGCTTTAAACACAAAAACGTCCTTATGTTCGTACAGTCACAAGCAAAAGAACTAGGCCTACCAATATCTTCCTGTTCCTTCCAGAACAGGCGACCGTCCCTCCTCCCCGCACAATCGAGGTCGTTGATACCAATATTCTTTCGAGCACTGGTAGGTAAAAACAACAAACACAAACACTTTAAACAATAAAAAGAGACTTCATTCTTGAGAGAAAAAGAATGGCCGTGACAGAAGCGTGTGATATTATCTTTCGGGAAGGAAGTGTTCCAGTATCTTCCTGATCGTTTCAGAACATGCCACACTCCCTCCCCGTACGGTCGAGGTCGTTGAATCTGCGGTTCTCTCCGGCACTGGTAGGTAGCCTATTAGAAAGAAATCAGAGAAAGAGGGCGACTTTTGTATAGAAATAGATTTTGACGGGAAAAATATTGCCACTCGTTCCTATGCCACCAATAGAGTTGTTCCCTCTTCCTGACAATCGTGGGCCTGAACTGTTGGCTGGAAGTAGCCTACATATGTATTACCGGGCTACTATTGTATTAGACATTGTCAGTTCGTGTTATGTGGGTAGATTACATCATAACACCAATGCTTTGGGTTCCGGGGAAGTATGGTTGCAAAACTGAAACTTAAAGGAATTGACGGAAGGGCACCACCAGGAGTGGAGCCTGCGGCTTAATTTGACACAACACGGGAAAACTCACCCGGCCCGGACACTGATCCGGTTTGCTCAGTCGGGCACGTCGTCCGCCCTTTCAATTACATGTACGCATGATGCAAAAGGTTGTGGGGTTCGAAACATACCTAGTCGTCAAAGCTGCCTGTTGTTGGATCGACATGTACATTGTATAGGCCTAGGCTTGACCCTATTGTCTATGTATACCTACGGCACTGTACATGTACTTGTTCTGACCTGCGGAGCACTCGCTGCATCCTTCCAGCTCGATGAAGGACCTCGACGTTTGAACTTCATCTACCTGCCACGCTGGCAGGTATTTTTTTATTCAGCCAAAGCCATGGGGTAATGCAAACATGTCCTCTTTAAACAGAAAAACGTCCTGATGTTCGTACAGTCACAACCAAAAGAACTAGGCCTACCAATATGTTCCTGTTCCTTCCAGAACAGACGATCGTCCCTCCTCCCCGCACAATCGATGTCGTTGATACCACGAGCACTGGTAGGTAAAAATAACAAACACAAACAATTTAAATAAAAAGAGACTTCATTCTTGAGAAAAAAAGAATGGCCGTGACAGAAGCGTGTGATATTATCTTTCGGGAAGGAAGTGTTCCAGTATCTAAGTTCCTGATCGTTTCAGAACATGCCACACTCCCTCCCCGCACGGTCGAGGTCGTTGAATCTACGGTTCTCTCCAGCACTGGTAGGTAGCCTATTGTAGAAAGAAAGAAATCAGAGAAAGAGGGCGACTTTTGTTGAAATAGATTTTGACGGGAAAAATATTGCCACTCGTTCCTATGCCACCAATAGAGTTGTTCCCTCTTCCTGACAATCGTGGGCCTGAACTGTTGGCTGGAAGTAGCCTAGGCATATGTATTACCGGGCTACTATTGTATTAGACATTGTCAGTTCGTGTTATGTGGGTAGATTACATCATAACACCAATGCTTTGGGTTCCGGGGGAAGTATGGTTGCAAAACTGAAACTTAAAGGAATTGACGGAAGGGCACCACCAGGAGTGGAGCCTGCGGCTTAATTTGACACAACACGGGAAAACTCACCCGGCCCGGACACTGATCCGGTTTGCTCAGTCGGGCACGTCGTCCGCCCTTTCAATTACATGTACGCATGATGCAAAAGGTTGTGGGGTTCGAAACATACCTAGTCGTCAAAGCTGCCTGTTGTTGGATCGACATGTACATTGTATAGGCCTAGGCTTGACCCTTGTCTATGTATACCTACGGCACTGTACATGTACTTGTTCTGACCTGCGGAGCANTACATCATCCATTCCCTCCAGCCGACGAAAGCTGTATTTCAGTTACTCCTGATCGTACATGTAAACACAACCACGACAATTGCGCCAGGCATGACAGAAGATCAGCGCGCCCCTGTAGAAACCCACGTGGCCTCTCGTGACGTGTTACCCGCCGCCACCTGTCAATCATAGTGCTTATTATAATATGAATGGGAAAAGGGCACTGAATGCTCACTCTATGCGCCAATGTGAAAAAAACCTAATGTAAAGGAAAATCTGCGTGATTGCTGCTCGATCAATAATGACTGGGTCCTCCGCTATATGCATTGAATTGGGCCATAGTGACACCTATTGGTCAACTCTCTGACAGCTCCTATTCCGCTTCATACGCATCATCTCAGAATCCACTGACCCAAAAAGCCATTTCGTTTCGGCACCTGAATATTGCTCATCAGCGGCGGGTTTAGGGAGGGGCGCATCCGCCCCCTCCCCATGGCGGCGCCCCAGACCCCTGCCCCTCCCTTCATTCGGAAATCCTAGCTCCCCCAGCTTATTGACATAACTTTGATACGTCACTTTCAGTTATCATCGTGATTGTCGCCAGCGTGTTTGGAACAATCTTACTTCTGATTATCAACATGACCGTTGCTGTTTTCTGCGGGTAGGTAGTTCTCAGTGGGTTCTGGAAAATGTTGCCGAACGGGCTCAAACTGTGTGCGAACGGAGTGGACGTAGTGACAACTTTTTACAGTCTTTTTTACGAACTTTATGGACGAGCTCGGACGGGAAGGGTGCTCTCCAGCACTTCGAGGCATTATTTGGCCAACATTACACGTTCTATCCCGTTTTACGATTTTTTAGGACGGGGCAGGACGTTTTGAGAACTACTATAGTGTGACGTACAGTACCTTAAACGAGATTGAAAACGACACAAGTCGACCTGCATCATATTATGTTTTCTGCGGCCCTTTAGGGTAGTGTCGGGACAATTCGTACCCAGACGCCAAACCTCGACTCTTCGTACCCGGACAAGTCGCACCTTGGAAAAATGCTCGTACCTAGGACAACTTGTGCATATGACGGGTACGAGTTTTCCGGGTGCGAATGTTGTCCTACTTCTTGGCGCTCATTCCTTCCATCATCGCCCACAAACCCCTGAGACAATCGCTCAATTTGACTAATCAGAGGCAAGACCGCGGAGGTGCCCAATCTGACTCCTCCCTACACCCAAGCGAAGATTTGGAGTAGGTGGTTGAACCCTATAAATAGGATGACCTACATTTATCAAATGTCCAACACCATACCAAAAGATCCTTATTGACTTTTCATCCCGCTTCGTTTCAGACCAAAAAAGACTAGTTACGTTATCACACCAAGGAAACCAAACCACAACCACATTCCTGACGATCCATTGGTCAACGACACCAAATGGACGATCAAAACTTCAGCAGACGTTCGATCACGTGACGAAGGAATGAAAGAGAATGACCTTTACCAGTCATGTACTTTTAAAGGTCAAGGTTACATATCGTTGAAAGAGAACGATCTCTATCAAGGTATGGACGAATGTCAAGGTCAGATACCGAATCATCGTTATGAAGGTCACATGAAAGAAAATGACATTTACGAAGGGTTGAATGATATTGGTCCTGAAAGAAACTGTGTCGGGGATGACCTTGGAAAAGGTCAAGGACCGTTGAAGGGCACCGTTGATGGGACCGGACGAGTAACTGGTGTGGTCCATATGGAAGACAATATCATTTATGAGGGGTTCAATGATGTTGGTGTCCCCGTCTACTTATCAGGTCAAAAATAATCCGATACTTGGACAATGATGAACAAGTGCAATTAATAGGAAAGAATGGCCTATATCAACATACCACGAATCTGGGTGGGGAAGTAAAATGTGCGGAGGGGATCCGAGGAATGTGGATAAGAGTGGCGGCCCTAGTTCGTTGTCCATGTAATGTACATGTACTTGTTCATTCTACGTTGTGAGATACTTTTTCGATGTTTCACTTCTGACGAGACGAAAAGTATCTCTACTGTATGAAGAATACCGCCATCTTGGATAGACATTCATCCGCGTTAGGAGCACTACTTAATACGTACTGCGCATGCGTAGCAGCAACATAATATCATACTTTTTCTTGATCTTATGTACGCATAAATCTATAGTTTTAAGTAATTCATATATACAATGATGAATTTTCAAAAAATATGCGTATATCGTGTACATGTAATTCTAGACACCATCACCTGGGCACTATCCGGCGGACGAATGGGTTAGTAAATCGCCGGAACTGAGGACCCACTTCCGTTTCAAGATGGCGCGTATTGTTATACAGCCGAGTCGGACTCCCGACAAATCCCGAAGTACCCGAAGGAGGCCGAACGAGGCCGAGCCGAATGGTAATTGTTATAAACGGCAGCACCGTGTCGCCTCCCAAGGCGACATTCTTGTATTGCAAGTGCTGCCATATTGGAAGTAGCGGCGGCTCTCATTCACAATCATTTTTCACAAGTCCACACAAAACATACATTCTGATAAATTATAATATGAGGTGTTATTTATTCACGAAAAATAAACTATCCATTTGACAAACTTAATGTTATTTGATTTCATGGACGGCACTTCGAGAAGGGCATCCATTTTACTCAGAAAAGTAACCACCGGATAACTAAGGGTTAGGCTTATGCAAGGGATCTCACGGGTGTGGCAGGAGCTTTTGCCACTAAAGTAAATGTAATTGTTCCCAGCAAAATGGTTTCGTACATGACTGACTTAGCTGTAAAACGGCGTGTGACCTTATAAAGTCAGGAGAATAAGGCCTGCTTTCCATTGGTGCATTTCCGTGCGCGGAAACGCTCGAAAACATTGTTTTTTTCCGCGCCGTGACTAACGAAGCGGAAACAAACAATGTTTTCGAGCGTTTCCGCGCATGGAAAGCAGGCCTAAGACACCACGACAGGGCCTAATCTTCAAGGGCAAATAACCAGTGGGTTCTTACCAAACTCGTCACACTTTGCCTCTGCTACATCAAGAGGAATGAAGTGGGACAGATTTGCAAGGAGGGATGGTGAAACGCTATGTTTGAATCGACTCCTCTAAAATCGGGTACAACTCGCTTACGAAACACAGCCTTCAGTTCCTTTCATTGGGAAAATCGACCCACAGAGTATCGTCCGACGATCCGTCTTGACTTGTGCAGGAAGTACTATCAATCCTTTCTTGTAAACGATGTTCCAGCAAACAGGGAGGGTCCTCAGTCCCTTACTTCGATATGATAGCCTTGAGAAGATCTCTGTAATCTCCACTTGTGTCATCTTCCACCCATTGGATAAAACTTTTCCCCTCTCCGATCTTGTTGAACTCTTCTATGATGTCGGCAAGGTCGATCTGTTGACGAAGATGAGAAGGCGGTTAAAATATTAGGCCTACACGACGTAATGTCGTCAGATGTACGCGATAATGATGTAATTACATGTATACATTCATAATCAAAAGCTGAGGTTTCTAAGGTGAAAGACATAGCTTCCTCCCAGACTCGAACCTACGGACCCTCGCATAAGGCATCAATCATAATCAAAAGTTGTCACACATCAAGTGCTGCTTGTGCTAGGCTCGTCGTTTAAGCCAACAGGCAGCCGTCAGAGAATCTGGAGAGAAAGCTCCAGTCCAGCAACGCGATTGACAAATGTGTCGTACTGCTCAACTTGAAAACCAATCAGAATGGACGTTTTCTCCGGTGCTATTATCTCAATAACCAATCAAAACATACCTCACATCTGCAGACGATCAACCTGATAAGATTCTCGTCATTGGTTCCCAATCCCTTCATCGACTTCTTCAGGCGCTCCGCGAAGTAAGCGTTTTTGTTTTCGATCGTCTTAACTGTCAAAAAAGGGGCGAATGGTGAGTCAACAAAGTTTTGTTTTGAGCAGCAAGATAAGATTACCGGCTATTAAAGCCGACATCACCGATGCAACCAGTGGGGCCATTTGGTGAAGTGTAGGCCAAGATACCTCGCGATTAATTTGATAAAATGGCGCCCAGGAGTGCCTTCAGTCTCAGAACGTTTGGCCGCACAGAATCTGCTCACCACACAAATTTCAGGACCTGCTTTTGTACATTTATCCACTCGATGGTCTGTGTCCACTGTCAGACGCAGGACGTCAAGTCCAATGAAAAAAACACGCCTAGCACCAAGAGGAAAATGATGCAAACTGAATGGGGCAACCAATGATGAAATTATTTACCAATTGCCAGCAGTGAATCTTCGTAATCTCCGCTGGTCTCTGCCTTGATTTCTTCGATAATGTGTTTTTTCTTTCTTGCTTCAAAAGCTTTGAAAAAGGACCGGAGGTGGGCGTAACTTCGAGCGCAGAGAATCTGGTTGAAGACGGCTTCGTCGGTACCGATACCAGCTCCTGCCTACAAAACATGGTAAGATGAACATTATAGGAAGGGAAAATAATGATGGTGAGCAACTGGTTGTGTAGGCCTACCGCTGCGGAGGGCGTTGCCAAACGGAGGACTGGTACTGGTAGGCCTACGGGGTGTGGTATATGAAATCAACTTCGATCTCGGCATCATGGAGGATACGCTGTCTTGTCGCAGAATTGAATTCTCAGCGTACCGAACAGAAACCGACACCGACTTGTGCTTAGCATCGGAAGATACTAGGCCTAGGCAGATGTGAAACGATAACGTAGGGAAAAAAAGTCACGTTCAGTTTGAGATTTCGACGTTAGCTGGCACCTTGGAGGAATATTCCTCCAAGCTGGCACCATTTTCCCGGCTTCCAGCACCGTTTGTGGCCGTCGAACATGAGTGCGGCAAAAAAAAGATGGATGCTGCCTTGAAATAACTGGTATGGCGTAAATAGGTGGTGGGCCTAGTGTCCCGAGTTCCTTAATACTTGCCTTGATGAAATCCTCTGCGTCCTGGTCCACTTTGGCGGGATCGACTGGAGTAGACTCGGGATCCCGATTTCCAGAGATCAAGGCCACGAGGACGCGTTTGAAGTAACCGCTTGTATCTCCAGCAACATCCTTTACAAGATCCCGTTGGTAGCCTGAAAAAAATGCAGGAGAGCACCGAGTGTCTTTTGCGCATTTCGTCAGTCAGCGATGGCTACTTGCTCAACGAGATCCGATGTTCTTTTGGGACTGCCTCCGCAGTCAGTTGCCATTCTCATCAACTAGAGCTCTAAACTGTGCCAGATTTCTTTACCGAAGAATGACGGAAAGACCCGAAGTGTTACGAATGTCCAGATGCAGATGTGGTGGTAGAAGCAACACGCGTTCTGAATTGTTGGAGAAGGAGGACTTCTCAGAAGTCTGCTATGGATGGGTAAAATGCCTCCTTTGGAAATGAGAGCATTTAACTCATACAGGATTATCTTACATTTTTTGTATGTTTCTTTAAGGGCTGCTATCTCCTCGTTGGTCTTGGTACAGATGATATCAATCAAGTCCCTTTCGTCAGTTCCAGCTCCTTCAATCGCCTCGCGACAAATCTGTGCCTCGTACTCAGTTCGATCCGTGACAAGGGCCCTGGCGAGAATTTCGTAGTTGCCCGTCAATTCACTTTTAAGTTCATCGTCTAGAATCTGCAATAGATAGTCGATGGTCATGAAAGAAGACCGTTAATCCTAATCAGACGGAGCGTTGGTGGTACGTGAGGGCTTTGCCTGTCAGACTGCAGTTTCTGAAACACCGTTCGTGCTCGAGTCTGCCGGTATGTAAGGACAGTTTCCTCACCAGTCCGAGTTTCCAAACTGAGCTTGAAGCCTTTTCGCGAAGGTCTATGCCATTCTTTGTGACCCGCTCTGGCAAAAGCAGACACATGTCGCTCTTAGCTTGGCAGGTTGAGACCAAATGTTGGTCAGTTTCAGTGTGTGACTATTATGAAATCTGAAGCAATCTATTTCTTCCATTCTCTCCTGGTGTCATCTTAGTTCGTTTAGGCTCACCTTTGAGCGACTTGCGTCCACTTTTGCCAGAGCGGCTCACATTTGTATCCAAATCAAAACTGCCGTCCCAGTAATTTATTCGTTCATGGTAACCTCGCCATACCTTACTGAAGAATCATCCTTACCTTTCCAAACAATGTCTGGTACTTGTTTTTAATCTGTTGAAGTTGTGCGTTGTTGTGTTTGGCCAAGACTTGACTCAGTTTAAACTCATCCGTGCCGGCCCCCTTCACGGCCTTCTCAAGCTGAGAGGCGGCCGCCGCCACATCCAAGGTGGGGTTGGCGAACACGGTTCCCTGCAAGAAGGAGAGATAAACGTTGTACAAGTATGAATGGCTAGCCAACCTCACAGACTTCTCAAGATGGATGGCAGCTTTTTCGACGTTGATGTTGCGGTTGGCGGTCACGGTTCCCTAAAACAAGACAGTAAGAGTACATCTGTATGTCCTTTGGTCCAGGTCAAAAACAACACAACAGACTTTGTCGATGAAGTCCGTCTTCAGACTGAAGACGATAGGAAGGCCTAGTTTGAAGCGTGGCTCATTGGTCCATTCCATCAATTTGCTATCATTTAGCGAGAGGAGGAAGCCAAGGGTATAGACAGGCTTCGAGCTGATAAGCTCGCCTAAGGCAAATTTTGATGAAAAAGGTTTACATGTGGGGCCTAAAAAACGTAGGCCTATGAAAAATTTGGCGGTCTATAGGCCTATACCGGGCTAGGGGGCCTAAAGGGAGAGAAGAAGGCCTTGGGCGGATTCAGAGTCAGTGGGATATTACAAGAAATTCTACTTACAGGCATAATGGTGAAAGGTTAGTGTGTACGAAATCTCCTGTGATGTTTCCTCAACCAGTCACTCCCTTCAGCTGAGCGTCAAATGAGCCTGGGCGTGTCGGCCTTGGGATTTTAAGCTTAGGCCTAAAACCACTGACTGCATGCATAATACGCTAGTTCGGCATTTGTCCACAGTTTCATCACATAATACGTTTATGGCTCAATACCCTTGTGGTCTGAAGGGCCTATTGATGGAGTGACCTTTAAAAAACCAGTGACCGTCAATTGGAAACGGATCATTGGGTCAATTAAATCGTCCGAGGTCTTGTCGGTGCACATCTGGTTGAGAGCGTAAAAACTGGGCCTACGCAATGGAATCTATCAGCGTTTTTGTTTGTGATTGTTCCCCTTCATTGTACCACCCTATTGAAGTCATGGTCTCTCCGCGAAGGAATAACGACAGACGATTGTCGTATAAGTAGGCCCCTAAACAGGGCCGCATTTAGCGGGGGGGGGGGCTGCCCCCTCCCGAGCCAACCTAAAAAACGTGATTTTCATGCGGATTTTGGGCAAAAAACGGCAAAAAGGTTTTCTGCCCCCCCCCCCGGACCAAAAAAAGCTAAATACGACCCTGGTAAACGAACCTGAAACGTCTCTAGAATTCCTGGAATTCATTTCCATAAATTTTAAAACGTTCTTGCCTTCAAGTCTCGTCCTAGGAAAAGATTCCAAGGTTTCCCCAGTAACGCCCGCCATCAGTTTTCCCATCATCGTACGTCATACTTTAGAGAAACATTGGCAGTTGGGGAACATTTACACCTGTTACACCATGCAATATAACACCCGAAGACCGACTAGCTGAATATCAGGATGTACTCCTACAACATTGAGGGACTGAGGGCCGTATGCACCAAACGAAGATCATCTTGAACTGAGGTTGAGCCACAACTTTTCTATTGTCCAGGGCATGATGTGACAAGGGAAAAGTTGTGGCTTACCGGAGTTCAAGATGATCTTTCGTTTGGTGCATACGTCCCTAAGTGAATGAAAAAGTAACTGGATGACTCTTGGAGGAATTATACTGAGGAATTATACTGAATTCCTCCAAGGATGACTTGAAGAAAAGACTATTCTGTTTCTATGATATTTGACTCTTCATTCGCGCGTACCATCGAACTAGACTGTCCTTCTGAACATCACACCCAATCAGCTGGCTGCAAGACCAAAAGATGGCAACACAAGTTAAGGGTGAGCTGTTGGTAGACATTTGGTGGACTTGGAAAAATATATACATTTATGGGTGATCTGACCATGAACCTTTAGGGGTTACCTAATCCTCACCCTCCTTTAGGCATATACCCGCCCCCCCCCCCAAAACCCTTTAAAAGCATTTTGTCCCTCTAGGTGACTGCATTTACCATTGGGTACCTCTACCTTAAGGTACCTAAAGGTACCGGGTGATTTGAAGGATTTCCTTACCTTAAGATTGTTTATGCATATCACTTAAGAAAAGGCTAATTCTGGGACAAAACTAAGAGAATTCTTAGATTTAAGGGAACTTTTGCACTTTAGATGTTTTATGCATATGGCCCCTGGTCAGCATCATAAAATTTGATGAAATATTTTACATGTACCTTGTTCAATGAGCATTAGTTGTCTTACCAATTCAAAAAGAATTTCTGAATTACAGCCATTACCAAACATTCTGGAATTGGGTTTAGGGAAAATGGCAAGAAAACAACACAAGGCCAGTATAAAGTGTAGGTATGTTATTGCACCGAGTTTATTATACTTCATGGAAAGAACCACCTTGATGGAAAAATTTCCACTATTACCGGGTATATAAAAACCTTAAGATGATTATTATCATGTTCTTAAATCTTTCACAGCCGAGAGCATTATGTTAAGAAAAACTGAGGCACCCGAAACCTGCAATTTCAACATTTAATCAATACATTGTACCTGCTATGAAGTTCAAAACTTCCCAACTAACATTTACGGATACTCATGACACTTGATGTAGCAAAACATATATTTAACACTCTTCTGGCCACCAAATGAACATGAATAAAATCACCTTAAAGAGTTTTCATTTACAGTTTAATTACTACTTTACTCTTAGGCCTAGTTCTACATCACTACAACCAAATCATTTTGTTAGAAAGATCACATCTTTGTTGACTGACAATAAGGGCCAGAACATGTGTTGTGGAGGCAGGTAGGTTTATTTGCCAGGACCAGAACATGTATAAAGTGTTGACAAATCCTTTGATGATATCATTGATCGGAGTTTCTTTGCCATAACAGGCGATGTACATTACGTTGCACAATTGATCTCCCTTCCGCGCCGCACACCATCCGCGTACCACATGCATGCAGCGTCATGTGCGTACCGTCCTCATATCTTCTGCGGACGTCATGGAAGGCACGCAGTGAAGACGTAATGTCATTCACCATGGTGCATGGCCATCACGCAGAAGAGACGCGTGACGCCCCCGTACCATACACGATGAACTGAAGCATACATTCCGCGTGACATTCGCGGAAGGTATGCGGATAAAGAGAGGTCAATTGTGCAACGTACTGTATCTTGCACTCAGGGAAAGCAATACGTGATCAAGCACCTCCACACACTGCATTCAAGAAACAGGACATTTCACATTAAAGTATGTTTATTGCAGACCACTGCCAGTGAGAATGCCAACAATAAAATTCTTCCTTCAGGCATATATTAGGAAGCAGCATCGCCAACATCTGCCGTTTTCCCAGGTGCTTGAAATAGAGCACATCCCTTTTCCACATGCCAGTAATCCAGATATATTTGCAGCAGCTGAATCCAAGCGAAGCGTGTGACAACAGTCATTGATGCGCCATGGCCTGTGAGAGGAATCTCATTGTCATGCTACGGACCAGGCCAGTTCAGTTGGATAGATGTTTGCATTGCTGCCTGGAAATTGCCGAAAATATGCACATGGCCCTTAAATTATATAAACTACATGTATAACCCAGAAACTCCCAACTAGGCAGAGTAGTTAAGCAGATATCAAAAGGACTCGCAGTCTCCCCCTCACCTTGACTACCAAGGGTTGTGACAGACACAGCCACAGCCACATGTGGATGTGGGGTTCCGGGATGCTCTCCCTACAATAACAGAATTTTTATTGGAAGCATAGCAAAAAGCCAAGTGGAAGATTCCTACATACACTGTATAGAAGAAAACTATTTTTAATATGATAACGATATACATGTACAAATATGAAAGAAATACATTTCAGTGAAATGGAATAAACAAAAACAGCTGTGGTCATCTTGGAATATTGGTCATGACCATAAACGTTTCGAATAATGCATCGGTAATTTTACAGCGGTTCATATCACTGTATTATATTTTCGTAGGTGGACCCGTGTATCTTGAGTATCATCTCCTGAAAGACTTTTTTACCTTTAGGGCAAGAGACCCTGAGAAATATGTTATTACAGGCTACTTATTCGTTGAACATCATGTCAGCATAAAGCCATACTGTGTTCCAAATCTTACCACCTCTCAGAACACGTTCCAGTGGAATTCACCAGTTTATTTGTCTTGGAACAAGCAGGGAGTTGAGAAAACTGGCCAAGCTGGTATATATTCTAAGGCCTGTATTTTAGAATGCTTCTCAACGTAAAGGAGTTCCTCAAGGCTATTGTTCTCAACAGGAGAACAATAGCCTTGAGGAAGTACTTTGTTGAGGAGCATTCTAAAATACGGGCCTAAGAGGTGTTATGTGAAGAATATATCAATGCATTATTCTATGCACGAGTGTTTTCAAATGTATTAGAGGAATGCCTCTCAAATTTACCATTTCTTTTGTTTTTTTTGTTGAAAGTGCACTCTTAACAATGGGTCATATGAATAAAGACTAGTAAATACTTTTACTTGAATTTTGCAATACAAATGCACTCGGCAATGCCGGCTTGAACAAATCTGTAGTAAAAGCTTTTGCTAATCTTTATTCATATGACCCAAGGGCTTCTAAAGAATCTACCACCAGGGATATTTTAGAGCATTTCAGGGGGCAAGGTCATCGAAGACTGATTTTTATACACTTTCTGCCTCCTGTTGCCGCTGCACGGTCATCACTATCCCAGAATCCTCAACAACAACTTCTTGTAGTCACCGCTGGTATCGCCCTTGATCCATTCCTCAAGACTCTTTCCCTTCAACTTAGAAAATTCTGCTTTGACATCAGCTAAGTCGATCTGGAAGTGGAAAAAAATGGTGACCTTCCAAAATGAGAGAATTTCAAGTGACAGACATTTTTTACCAAACCCAACTACTGATAAAATAATTCTTGGAACAGCCACGGACCTATATACTGACGGGATAGGCAACTCGGGCGTGTCACGTGACCATTCGTCTGCTCTCTGTGTTAATTCCCATATGCACGCTGCATTGCGATATAATTCTCTGCTGTGAAGGCATAACTTTCTTTTTAAAAGACGTTAACTTTCTTTTTAAAAGACGTTGAATGTTAAAGTAAGCAACATAGGCTTTTAGACGTAAGGTTTTACGTTTAGCATTTGATAGGTTATGGATTAATTGCCGCTAAAATGACCCTGCTGATCAGCCTTCATTTAAAAATGGCGGCTTTGAATGCATTTCGAGGGAAGTTGATCTATCATTTCGATAGATCAATACTGTATGTTATGATACCTAGATTTAAGTATGAAACAAATAACTTTTTACGATGTCACCATTTGTTGGTGCAGTCCTCGAGTTCGTCTATTGGATGACCGCGAATCATTTCTAACACAGGTGGCGTAAGTCATCCACAATGCATCGTGCACTTGGCGATGCACGAGTTACCTATCCCGTCGGTATATACAACCTCCATTGGTAAGAAGGACATTTCTCTATTAAAGTCACCCAAGTTCAAACCCGAACTGGTCGTTTCTATTCTTTTTGACCTCTGTAGTCAAGACCTCTCAATTAAGGACATCAGTCCTAAAGATGTCCTAGGGTGTCCTAAATAGAGAGGTTCCATCATATTTCCTTCCAATCAAAAACATGTACGACAGGATGGTGGTAAAATGTCACCCTACCTCACTCCTAGAGACCATGATACGGATCAAATCATTATCTTTCGTGCCCAAGCCTTCCATACACTTGGCCAGTCGCTCAGCGAAATATCTTGGCTTATTCTTAATGCATTTCACTGGAAGGAAAACAATCATTGAATTATACACTAAAGCAGAAATGCCCCTTAAACATTGATCCATGTTATTGGCAGCTGCTTCTCGGAGTATGAATGAAGAGCGTACTGCAAGCCTCTCTGGTGTGTTTCAATGTCCTTCAGGAAACACTGGTTACAGGTGCGTTTCAAAATCTATTTCAGGTACTGGTAATGCGTAAAAGCATGAAGTTCAGACGACGAGACAAAACCAGTGGGCAATTCGTTCCATAATTTTAGGGCGACCAGCAAAACTCTGCTCTCTCAGTAACAGGAAATTGCAGTAGCNCCCCCCCCCCCCATTTTGGGCAGAGCAATGAATTTTTTAGGAAAAAAAATTATTCAGATAAAAAATTGAGTATTTTGCTCTCAGATGCCAGGAAAATGCATCTAAAGCACTAGAAACTGTCAAATTTGTTGGGCTTCATGCTTTCGGTGCACACTGTGCCTCCATCGAGCTAGGCCCCGCCCCTTTCTGTCAATCCTGGATCCGGCCCTGGTAGCGTAACTGTAAGCTAATCTGCGAAGGGGAGTAGTGTCCTTGAGTGGCGTCATTGAAGACTTCATGCATACCAACAGCAAGGAGAGCATCTTCATAATCTCCACTTGTTTCTGACTTGATGACGGCTTCGATATCCTTGCCGCTCAATCGCTTGAATTCGTCAAACATCTCTCGGAGATGGTTGAAACTTCTTGAGCAGAGAATTTGGTTGTATTTAGCCTCATCTGTACCGAGTCCCTTCCCAGCCTGAAAAAGCGACAAGTCATAAATTTTCATTCAGTTATTTTAAGGCATATACCGCACTTGAAATAAGTCAGCAGAAAATGCAATCAGTTTTATTGTAAACCCTAAATTTTGCATTTTGGAGTACGGTAATGAGATTGAATGCACACTCAGGAATGTCACTGACTTTACATCCCTTCTTTTCATCCAAAATGCAGGCTGGAATAAAAATGTACAGACAAAACACTTCTTGCTTGTCAGTGCAGAGTCAAAATGTATGTATATATCATGCTAAAAGAAGAATGCTAATGGATGTTGGGTGTGGTGAAGCATATTTTGGGGGAAATGGTATCGCATCCAAAACTAGGGTGGTCACACCAAGTCCCAATGCATCCACTGTGACACAGCATTTTGCTGCATATCGATCACATTCCAAAGTGCTGAGTGTGGGCAAATAATTAGGTGCAAATTTCTATCTCTTAAGCCGGTGACAGACTGGCGCTTACGCAGCGCGTCCTGCAGGCGTTCCACCAATCAGATCCTTTGGTAGGTGTTTCGGTCCGTGTTACCGCCTCCCTGATTGGTTGAATGCATCCCGTCGCACTGCTTACGCACTAGTCTGTCACCGCCTTCAGACTGCGTTATTTATTTCTGATAGGAGGTATATGGTATACGGACACGCTGGTCAAGAATGGCTTCACAGTCTCGAACCCTTTGTGAAGCCATTTTGTATGGCATATCCATATTCCGTATACCTCTATGTAATCGCAGCCTCAGACATATACCGAGTGTAGAATTGTTTCCTGAGTGAAAAAAACAAAATGATACTGTTACAATAACCATTATGAACTGAAGTATCTGGATCAGAATAATTGTCAAATACTGATTGTAAAAAACAGACAGATATTATGTTAACCACTTAGGATGAATTGATGAACCTAGATCTGATTAATTATCACAAAAATAATAAACTAACACTGTGTCAATGAATCATCAAGGTCAGATTTTTTTTACCTTTATTTTCTTTGATAGCAAAAGGAATATAATTGTTCCAATCATGAATGTGTGGAGAGGAGAAGCTTTAGGCCACTGCAATTATTTTCTCTGTTTAGCGGGCGAGCTGCCATCATTGTACCGGTATTTGCCATTTAGGCCACACTTTTTATATTTATTGGATTACGGATTTTTCAGGCCGAAACCTATGTAGGAGGGGAGGGAATAAAAATAAAAATAAAATACAAAAATCTTTGACTTTTTAATTTTTTCACGAGTGTTACGTGCTATGCGTCACAGAAATTCAAGGGGGAGGGAATAAAAAAACTGAAATGTGGTAAAAAAGAAATAAAACCTTTTATTGATGCAACAGTAGAACAAGAGATAGGGCCTACATAGGGGCCTATATCCTGAAAATACAGGGCGTCAGTATTTAAATATCTTTTACGTTGCACCTAGTGGTCGGCGGGAAAAAAACAAGAACACAAAATAGACCATCGGGAATTTTATTTTTTTTCAACATTTTCAAAAAACCTGGGAGGGGGGATCCGTAATCCAATAAATAAAAAAAGTGTGGCCTTATGGAATAAAAATAAAAACGGATTTTTCGTATTTTCAAATTCCCCTCCGAAATGCCAGAGGTAGAGTGGAGACCAGAAAAAAATCATATAATATCAAACAAACTTGTGTCCAAGCTCAAATACATCATTTACATGTATCTTTGAATACATGTATTTCATGCTTGTTTGTTTGATTTTATTCTTATTTTTCCCTCCTACAACTCATTTATCATTAAAGCATGCCCTGAAGACAAAAAAGGGTATCGTGGCCAATGTTTATTTTTATTTGTATTCCTCCCACCTACAATTGATTTTTGACAGTTTCACCTGCTAAACAGAATTAATAATTGGAGTGGCCTAATACCAATGAATGTAACATTTTCGCCAGTTGATTCAGTGGTGTCGGTAATTTTTGTAATGTGCTGGCAACAGGCACTCTCACACCACTGATGTTATTCTCTGCTGCTGACACATGAAGTCCTACCATAACAGACATACTTCTTGTGTAAAGAGTGCAATTGCAATTGGGTAGTGGGACCAGCTCATTGCAATTCTCTTAAGTTTTGTCTTGAAATTGACACAGGGCCTAGTCAACACTGTGAATTTTCATTGAAGGAGAGGCAGAGGGCGCCTCCCTCTTCCCCATGTCCTGGATCACCCCTGCAAGTAGGCCTATGTGACTCGTACTTTGGCAGTCATATACCGGTAATGCAGCAGCAAATGTGTAAAGAACACATGTACTGGTACTTACTTTGTAGAAATCCTCAGCATCGGTTTTTACCTGGGCCTTGTTCACGCTTCCACTCTCGTCCCTTGCACCGCCGAGCTGAGCAATGAGGACACGACGGAAGTAACCGCTTGTGTCGCCTTTGACGTCATCCTCAAGTTTCTTGCGGTACTCTGTCAAAATTCAAGTTCACCAATTCAACTCTTTCACTGCTAAGGGCAATTTTGTTAAAATTGGAAATAGCTAAAAAGCTTGATGCTGCCCCCACAACCTCACTACGGTATTGCCACTTTTCTTGACAGTCGGCGCCACTTTCCAAACCCAGGGACTAACTACTTTGTCGGTGAATTGACCCGATTTACTATGCACCTTTTGTAATGCATTTTTGTAGTTTGTCTTACTGCCGCTAGGTGGCTCCCTCTACGTCGGCAGTCAAATAACGCATTTGAGATCCAATACCGTGCTCCTTTAATACTGAAATGAAATGACACTAAGGAGCCAATAAAGGGTTCCTAAAGGATCTTCTACTTACTTTCCTTGTACTTCTCCTTTAAGATATTGATTTCTTGGTTGTTCTTAGTACAGATAATGTCAATTAGGTCACGCTCATCAGTACCCGCACCCTGCAAACGAGAAGCAACAGTTTCATATCCTTTCATTTCAGGGCTTTGATTCTGAATGCCAAAATTGCCAGAATCCAGCACTTTTGGCCTTGACGCAATGGTTCCCGGGCCCGCCGCCAGGCGGAAAAACGGCGTAGCCAGCGAATTGCTTTGTCGAACCAGCGAGTAGAATGCCTCATAGTAGATTTTTCAAGAATGTGCATTTTTGTCTCCAATTGCGAGAACACGCCGTATTAGTTGTGCTTAGCGGTACTGTTTCCATGAAAGATATCCGTACTCGGTAATCATATATGAATGGATACAATATCACCGAAAATAACACGAAAATTCGGCATTTTATGGTGGTCGTCTGCTTTCTGCTTATAGGCCAAGCCGAAGTCGAATGTTCGCTTCACTGTCTATCACCCCGTGCAAATAAGAAATCATGCCCATTAACAGCGTAATCGGCCATTCAATCAGCACAAGCCATTGTCAACAATGTGGCTTAGTAACAGAGTTCTTTGTCTGCTTTGCCTAATTCATGCCGACATGTACTTCTCTATATTCCACCGCTAGTTCAGCACGTCGTTCGAACGTGCTTTTGTGACAACTGTGCTTGGGTACCGATTGCTGGAATAAGTCAATAAATATCTACGAATATGATGGGTTTTTTTGGGCCTGTGAATGACTTGGATTAGCCGACAAATACTTTTTTTCATGCACATGATTTCAGTGCTGCTGTGGAATTTTCCCATAGGTCCTAATCAATAATGCCACAGCTACGCGGGCTACCGCTAGGCTGCCGTAGGTAGCCTAGTGGTAGCCGTTTATTTTGGAATGGAGGGGATGCATGGCAGATTATTAAAATCGCAAATATGTGTCGCATTCATCCCTCCATTCCGAAAAAATTCTTTCAGCTGGTAATCTTGTTTCCGCCAGCTCCGGATCCACATTACCGATCTCCACAACCTAATTCTCAACTCCCACGTTTTCCCCTTCCCCCTCGCCCGTAAAGCTCTGGGTCAAGTCGTCAATGAGCAACTATAAAATCAGTTAGATGAATCACCCTATAGCTGCATGCCAGTACTGAAATGAATTCAAAAGCAGTAATAAATTGCTAACCGAATGCTGCCCAAGAAAATATAGCAAATGCTTGTGTTGGATCAGAAAACTGGCAAGCGGTGCAGATACAAGGGGGCCCAGAACCCCCTGACTTGGCACCAATGATATTTCAACACGATTGGCCAGAAATCGGAGCTTTTAAGATTTAAAATTATTATGGCGGAGGACCTCAAGACCCCCTCTGCGTGGGCACTTGCCTGCAACAGCCATTTGTAGCCACAAAATGTTAAAGAATATCTTTGGCAATAAAATTTCACTTTACCGGTAATTTCAGTTTCAATCTCATCCGACCCCCAGCAAAAAATTGTGGTGGATCAACCACTGAAGCAACAAATGGCTTTACCAACAAATGAACTGAAAAGTACATAATTTATTGATGTCTGGAGTATATTGGCTAATGGACATAGATGTTTAAATGAACTGTTAACTCCCAATGGAGAATAATATCAAGTAATTGATTTTCCAAATGAGATTGCTCGGGCATCCGTACTAAGGTCAAATGTCACATTTAAGTAGGTCTGAAAACCAGACTTTGAATTTGGATCACTTGGGAATCAAAAAATAGACACAACGAAGTTTCAGAACATTTTAAAATAAACTTCCACAAATTAGAAAACAGTGGCAGTTCGGCAATACTGTATCCATGAATGTATGTGGCCCAGATGGAACAACAAGAAGAAAATGGAATTGGAGAGCTGAACACCAAATATGGCATTATTAGGCCAAGTAAAAAAATACTCATGTTTATCGTCCCTGCCCGTGCCTAAAATCAGTGCCGTGCGTAAAATTTTTTATTTTTTATTTTTGAATTTAGCACCAACAAAAATCTCCTGAGGAGTGCATCTATCTTCCCAGTGCCACAAATACAAGTGCAGTAACCTCACTTTCCACTATAAAAGTATATGGTAGGCCTAATGAGGTTCAACTGTAGTTTGTTCATCCTAAAAGTTCCACTCTGAAAGCCACAATCAGTCATCTGGATGACAATATTTGCAAGGGATTGCACTGTTTATGCCCAGGCCGGAATAAAAAATAAAGATAAAATGGTGCCCCTTGCCAATTTTGCGAAACTTCTTGGACGATAAACAAGTATTTTTTTACTTGGCCTTAGCTCTATAAACAGGAGGAAACTGGAGTGCCTGTCAAAGAGAGTTAGCCTCCCTCCAGGGGCGTAGCTAGTGGGGGGAGGGGGAGCAGGGGCAAATGCCCTCCAGAGCAAAAAGGGACAAAACAAATTTTTCCTCTAAAAAGGTCATTTATGACCCGGCACAACAAAATGAGTCGGAAGTCGCACAGAAGACGACTGAAGGTGACACCAGACAACAACTACAGAAATCGACAAAGTCAAATTTGACAATGGGCAGACAATCCTGAAATCAACAAACCGTTGGTGTCACCTTGGACATGTTGGGTCTTCTTCTGTCCGCATTATGACTCATTTTGTTGAGCCGGGTACATTTCCCATCTTCAAGTCAAGTTATTGTTGTGTCAGATATGGGGAAAATGCATCTGAGAGGATGTATATTTCAACTATTTTCTGGGGCGGACTCCCCCAGACCCCCATCTGGCTTCGCCCTCCAGACTCGGTCAATTTTGCCCCCTAGGCCATAAAAGCTAGCTACGCCCCTGCCCTTGAACATGAAGAGGGGGCCGACCAGGATTGAACCTGCTGGAACCTCAGAAATGACAAGTGCCAATATTTCCACTCTGCCAAACTGACAACAACCCAAGATGACATGAGTGAATATTGAATGGCATGCCGTCGTAACCTAAAATGAAATTCCTGGATTATTTTCCATTACTGAAGTAAGTTAGTAAGTTGTACTTCATCGCTTTTTGAACACACCCTTACTGAGGCAACGTGAGAATAGCCCAGCTCATAATAGAACCATGAGGTTCCTTAATTGAAAAAACCCGGGACGCAACCTCATTATTGTCTATTAACAAATTGCACTGTGCGTTGAAATTGCACGATATCTTGTTATGAGATTTGATCAAGAGCAATTTTCACTTTTACTTCTCAATTGCGTAATTAGCAATGAAATGGTAGCTTTAGTGTCATGGGATAGAAACTGCAACTGTTATTATGACCCTGGGAGATTAACTGCAGTGAAAAACGTTTAACACATTTAGTACTACCAACATCTCTATTCCAATTGATGTTCATATCGTACCAAGTGAACAGAAATTGATGAAAAATTTTGAACAGATGTGGATGATGAACAACTTCCGGTCAAATTCTTTCAAAATGTATCTACCTGGAGTAAATCTTATGGAAGATGTCCGTTGCCTATGTCAAGCCTTGCCTCCGTAATCATCTGGTTCCATAACTTGACTGGTTGCATTCTCCATCCCTATCCCCAAAGCAATGCTACGACAGACAACCAGTCAACTTGAAGGCCCACTTATCTAAAGGCCCCCGCTTCCATCACAGCCCATCCCCACTGTAGTTGCAGTGAGTGGTGTGTTTTTTTATGTACCGTAATCAGGGCCTAAAGGTGATTTTGTAAAGGTTCCAGGAAGGGCACTTGGCTTTTCTCTGGAATAGGCCTACAGTACCGGTACATTGGCCATCATCTTGAACCGAGTCTACACCAGTAGGCCTATCTTCCCAGTCCCAATCCGGTGGTACCAAAGCTATGCAAAAGAAGCGTCAAGCACTTGTGGCACCCAATCGCGTTGCAACAAATACCAAGTCTCAATGGAACTCTGTTCCATAACTTACAACATGTGGATCAGCTGGTGAGATGGATTAACTTGAAATAAGAAGGATTTGAGTTGGTTTAGAGGCAAAAATTGATCGTTTAATTGATGCTTCAGAGGAGAGAAATTGTCAGCATCAATGTAGCAGTGTGGAAAACATGAATGATGCTGACGAGGAAGAGTATTTTCCTGTTTTCTTGCCGTGGGCTCAGGAGTTCAACATATGAATGCCCGGATAGTAATGCATGGGAAGACAATGTTCCAAGCACTGATCTTGTCTTGTCCTGGGGCCTGTTCCATAAAGTGAATTTAAGCTAATGGTACCATTAATGTCAATGCATTTTTCATTTGTTTAAACCCAAGATACAGAATAGCACAAAATTGACACACAAAATATAATAAGCAAGAAGTCAATCTCCAGAATTCACGAATTTTCGACCCCATTCGTGAATTCTGGAGATTGAAAAAGACCCCGGTTGCAACCGCGGTCTTTTTCAATTGCAACTTTACAATCTGAGAGTTATAATCTAGAGTTACAATCTAGAGTTTCAGATTGTAAAGTTCCACTTGAAAAAGACCCCGGTTGGGGTCGAAAATTCGTGAATTCTGGAGATTGACTTCTTGCTTATTATATTTCATTTGTTTAAAGGTACCATTAGCTTAAAGTCACTTTATGAAACAGGCCCCAGATGCTTTTAAGATCATGAATGTCCACTCTGTCAACCGCAACAAAACTCTGACAGTACCTACTGGACAAAAGTGTTCTTGCTGCAGCCAGCATAAAACGCAGCTTATACTTTCTATGGTTTGACCAATCAGAGAATTCTTCCACAAGCTGATTCAGGAAGGATCAGCAATGACCACAGAGAAGCCATGAGGATAGAGTGAGCCATTATTTCAGCAGGATAGTCACAAAAACTGATCACCATGCATATCAATAACAAAATGGTGTCGGAATACATTGTACCTCTTTGAAGTTGCACTGTTTCAAAGTAACATTCATTTACTTTGAATGTATATTGAGCAATATTGATAATTGAAAATCAAAGGAGTGCACATGGCATGCATGGCTCTTGTTTCCAGGTGTCGTCTTCAAACACGGAAACGAAATGCATTAAAAAGTGTAACATATGGAATGCCGAAGCGGAATTTATTCAAGACTGATTTTTCGTTCAAGATTTGAAAAAGTACAGTCCAAGAATTTAGTTTTCAGTATATAA
>NMRB01001098.1:92570-108118 GCA_002633025.1 Notospermus geniculatus | reverse complement strand
TATAACTAGGCCTAGTTCATCTGTGGTCTGACTATAAATCAATGGTATTCAGGCATATTGCTGATCTGTTGTCTGAGTATACATCAATGGAATGAGTTCCAGGTTGGAATGTCGAGTGGAAAATGAATGAGGGGCATGAATGTAACTGTGAGAAAGTGGTGTAGTGAAAACTGCAAGAGCCAATGAGCCAATCCATGACGACCGCTGGTGTCACACAGGTTAGTGTTGGCACTGCAGCCATGGCCACATAATCCCACTCATGTTACACCAGGGATGGCACACTGGTGCATTTTTCCAAACTGCAGAGTATGTCTGCGGCTAACAATCCTTCTAGTCAGCCAGCCAATACCCAAAAAGACCTCTAATAAAAGTGTTGATGGCATCGGATGTTAAAGTTGTTCCAATGCATGGGTAAGTAAGGTCATGTAATGAACTTTCAGAATCACCCGTTGGCCAAGGCGATTTTGACCTCTGAAGGTCAAATTTCAATGTCAAAGGTCAAATAACTGACTTTGTCATTGGACCCAAGAACTGAGCTTTGTACAGGAGAATGGGACCCGATGTACAGCTAACTTTTGAACGGTTGGATTTACACCCCATAAATGTATTACCAACAGATAGAAACATGGTGCCTCTTAATCAAATAAGCATGCTTTTAATTGTTTTCGGTTGTTACGTAATAAGAAATGACGTTGTTTTCTAAATTAACATAAAATGGGTCAAAGTACATAAAACCGCCGTTCCCAGTTACGTAACTGGTTAAAAACTACAAAAACATGCTCATGTGATTAAGAGGCACCATGTTTCTATCTGTTGGTAATACATTTATGGGGTGTAAATCCAACCGTTTAAAGGTTAGCTGTACATCGGGTCCCATTCTCCTGTACAAAGCTCAGTTCTTGAGTCCAATGGTAAAGTCAGTTATTTAACCTCTGACCTTGAAATTTGACCTTCAGAGGTCAAAATCACCTTGGCCAACGGGTGATTCTGAAAGGCAGTTTCATAGTCATACTTACCTACCCATTGGAACAACTTTAACATCCAATGCCATCAAAAGTTATATTAGAGGTTTTGGCTGGCTGACTATTCTCCAAAAACGTCTGATGGAAGAAAAGGCTGACACCCTCATCAGCTTTAAGTGACTCTCTGCCAACATACATTGTACCTTTTCTCAAATGCAATCAATAGAGTTGTTGTCTATTCATAACTGTTGGGCACTTCAAACAGTTCACTGTAGCGTGACGATACTTGCAATGTACAGCAACAGTTTGGGACCTTCAACAGTCATGAATAGACAACAACTCTAATAGGAGCAGTCAGCTGTACATATTAGTGAGCTTTCGCAAGCGCCCGGTTAGGCCCTACGACGACGTTTATCTATTGTGTGAGTGCACCCAAACAATAGATAAACGTAGTCGTATGGCCTAACCGGGCGCTTGCGAAAGCTCACTATTTCCAAAAGATGGCAAAGTTCGAGCGGAACAATACACAGGAAAATCCACGTGATTGGTGCTCGATCAAGAATGAATGGGTCCGCTTTATGCATTGAACTGGGCCGTAGTGACACCTTGGTCAACTTACTGACAGCTCCTATTTGCCATGGCTACCATTGCAAAAATAAGCTTATTGTGGTACTGACCTACCAATAGAGGAACTTCACGTGACGTCATCATTGACTTCATAATTCGCACGTCAGCCATGTTGGACGTCATCTGAAGCTACGAATGCGTTGGACGTGACGTCCAACATGGCGGCATCTCGTCGCGGTAGTGACGTCACAATCGTCGCTGCACATCCTCTATTGCAAGTACATGTAGTAGTACATTGTACATGTATGTAAGTCACTTTTGCAGTTGCTGTTATGGTCCGCAGAGTGAGTGTACGGAGATATCGAGGGACCTAAATTATATTGCTAATTTGATTTGCAGAGTAACCAGTACTGAAATCCCAGAGTAACAAAGTTTTAGGATGACTCATGTCATCCCGGAGATGCCAGTGAAATAAAGAATTTCTAACGACAGCCAAAAATAGTGAAGTAAATGTGAGCCGCTCCAACGAAAGCAGACGCTTGTCGCAAGTGATCATCAGTTTACTCAACTATTATCGCTGCTGTCCGCTACTATTGTAAACCCACGTCAACGTACAGTTCAGCTGTTGTTCGGCAAAGCTGTTAACCCTTTCCTCGGGTTGCGACAAGCATACTGCTTTTGCTGGAGCGGCTCACATTAATGCCCCTGGAAGTCCTGGCCATGAAGCACTTCACTCATATTCACATGAATTCGATAATATGTCAATACAGACATGTAAAATAAATAGGCTGCTGTTGATCTGGAGCAGTTTCACCCACTGATAATTACCAATTGGAGAATAGGACAAGCCTGTGTGGGTACCAGCACTCGCTTTTTGTAATGGCCTGAAATGATGGCGAGTGGTTACATCTGACCAGGGATAGGATACGGGTGCAGAAAATACACAGGCCTACAGTAAGAAGACCGTGGACTGGCATCACAAGCACTTGAGCTCGTCATTTAGTATTGAAAGTAGGGTTATGCTCCCTTTCCGTTCGCCCCAGCCCTAAATATACTTCTCTTGAGATATATCATAGGGGGGTCTAGACCCCTAACCCTAACATTTACCCATACTTTCGACACTAGGCCTAATGACTATTCACACTTAGCCTATAAGAGGTCAATGTCAATGAATATGAAGGTACCGGCTCCTGTGGTAAGACCATTCTCAAATTGACGTAAAGACAAAGATCTGCGCACTTCCGCCGAAATAACCACAACCTTAGTCTGAAGCTGAATGACTTGATGCAGACAACTCCACGACAGTGACTTCGATGACGTTGCGTCAGAGTCGACCATTGCTGAATCATGGACTGCGTCAGGTCACCCAGTTTCAGATCGAGGTTGGTTGCGATTTCGGCGGAAGAGCACAGATCTGCTAATTCGAGAATCGTCTATTGGTGGTCGACCACTGCATGATGTGGCGCACGATTTATGTAAGATAGGCTTAAAAGTTAAATACATACCACTGGCAGTGAAGGGTTAAAAGTAACGAAACGACAGGTCCAGTTTATTTGTATGGCTCACCTGCTGTCGGCCTACAACTTTTTTGTCATTTATGACCGAGTGGAATCCACTTCATGACCGAGTCTATGGAGACCGACATGGAAAATTATTATTTGCATAATCTGAAGTGATCATTATCCTGTTTATCGAATATGGCAAACATTCAGAACACGATAAAAACCCAGGCACGACTACATCAACATGAGTGTACAAAAGTCCGGCTGATAATTTGATGGAAGTATTGCCGTTATCATCATCTCATCAAATAAATATTTGATCACACACATTCGCCATTCAGGTCCATCCTCTTAAAAATACCAATAATCTAGATAACAAGGTTCTTCATGAATGCGTTCATAATATAATGTGATAGAAGTCAATGTGAGTGAGCGATGGCCAGTTTGAGGTCTGTAACCTACACTAAAACAAACTTATTGTGTGTGTTTTGTATGAAACACTGACAATGTGTGTTATAAACCAGGCTACACACTACATGCAACCACAAATTCATGACGGTTAGGCCCATAAAAAAAGTCTTTAGTTTAGCATCAGTCAAACTTGTAAAAAGTGAGGAGGGAGGAGGGTTTTTTTTTTTTTTAATACTGAAATGGACTGTGATCATCGAAAGAGAGCTTGGAAGCATTGCACTATTTACCATACAATAGACAAAAATCCTTAGTATTAACTCGAAAAAGGTTTTTATTCAAAAAAATACATATCTGAGTCACCCTGGAAAAGGCATGTGTAGACAAAGAAACCACACTTTTTGACAGAGAACATTATACATGTAATGTGAGAAAAAATTGAAGAAAAAAACTTTTTTTTGAAAAAAAATTATTTTGAGGCGGCCAGAAAATTCGAGGCGGGCGCTGATGCTAAACTAAAGATTTTTTTTATGTGGCCTTAGTCACGCAGTGAGATCATCTCACTGACATGTGCTCCTAAAACTGCAATAAACTATACATGTAACGTCCCGACCTGAAATTTCGCCAACGTCATGATGACGTCACGCGCGCAAAAAATCGGCACTTTTTCGGTTGTCATCTGCATTGTTGAAAGTCTGTGTCATCAACGACACAAATTCTTGTACGATGTGAAAGAGGTAGATCCACTCTATGTTTTCTCAGTTTCTTATTGAAATCCGTACATCAACTTCAGTTTAAATCTCCGTCAAATGTGTGCGTCACAAGTTTCACGTCACTAAATTGCTGCTTACGACGAATTTGAAAGAAAACGGCAGGCAGTTTCAGTCCAGCTGTCCTGCGTCCCATCTTCGTTAATTTACTTTGAAATGTGACTGTACCGATTGTGTAACCCAAAGTTGACAATGTTTCCACGTATTTAGGAAAACTTTGGGTTTTTCATATTTTTTTCGGCTTTTAAATGAATTTGGCGAAATTGCAGAACGCTGTTTGGTGGGTGTTTCGGTGGCGCGGCGCTTGATTTCCGCCTTTGGTACGGGTGCCAACTTGCGACGGCTGATACTCTGGTTATGTACCAATCAATTTACCATAGGTTTATACAGTGCCTCTGATACAGGTGATACTGTAATCGTATCGCTTTATTCAAAAGAATAACCATCATATTTAGAAGAAAACTCAGATAATTTACAAACTGGCGAAATTTTAAGTCCCCCTCTGGGTGATTAACGTCAAAATTTCGACGTCATACCGCTGGCGAAATTTCAGGTCGGGACGTTAGTACGGTTCTTTACAAACTTCGCCGACCTTCTGCGCCGCGTACCATCAATGTACCACGTGACGTACGAGGAAGGTACGCGGATAAAGCTAGGACAATTGTGCTCCGTACTGTATGCTATGCAGCAATTTGGATACATATCCACTATGGGCCGTATGCACCAACAAAGATTGTCTTCAACTCGGGCTGAGCCACAACTTTTCAATTGTTCAGGTTTGCCAAGGCATGATGTGACAATGGAAAATTTGTGGCTCAACCTGAGTTCAAGATAATCTTCGTTGGTGCATACGGCCGTATAAGTTGAAGTCCTCAACTTGCTGGTAACGTCCTTGCATTACCGGTATGTCATTACGAATGTCTTCATGGAATAGTTCCCTGCCCCTGAAGTGCTGAAGCCAGGTTCATCTCCCCAGCACCCATACTGAGGTACCGGTATACTGTAATCAGTGGTTCTAGCACTTGCTCCCTTCTTCACAAACATTTGTGCAGTGTTGAAGACAGCATGCATTACGAACCACTGATTATCTCTGGATAGTGCCAAAAGTCTAGCTTTGCCTTGCTCCAACAATATTACCAACTTCACTGGTTTTCACTTTGTTCGTTATTTCTGGCAAAGTGGACATATTTGTATACCATTCAATCAGCTTACGATCGTGACTTTCCATCCCATTAAGCAGAACACTATTTCCATGACCATGACCTCCAAAAGGCATTTTAATCCATTAAGAGTAGGAACCCTTGGTAACACCTGGCATTATGGAGTCAAAGTCCATCAAGTCCTTACCATTACCTACACCATTTAAAAAAAATTAAATGGCCAGACAAAACACATTACTCAATGGCGCATGTCTTTTTTCTCGATTAAATGTGTCATTTAATTGTTTTTCAAGCAATTTTGCAAAAATGAGGCATGTTAATACATCATACCATGATTATGTTTAGTGGATTGATTTTACCCAGCTTGCATTGGCTGCTTTTTCCATAGGCCTACTCATGCGAGGGCAAGATACCGGTACCGATACTGGAACAACCTACTTACAGCGATAGCATCATGTACAAGCTCCACCTCAAACATGGTGGGTTCCTTCAGCATGGCAATGCACAAATCCCTGAAGTTACTGCTTGTTTCACTCTTGATGTTCTCTGCCAAGTCCTGCAAGAAAATTTCGCTGTGCATCACAAAGTGGTATCTATACACCAAAATTTATGGACCTACGATTGGAATAAGATGGCACTAGGCCTAGCCTATTGAGTGGCCCCTTCCTTGCAGGCGATCAAATCTCTAATTTTTTTACTTAGTTTTTAAGAAGGAAGCAACCACAGCACTCTTTCTATTCATAAAAAAGCTCCTCTTTAAGATTTAAAAGAATTACCAAATAGCAAAAATAAGCGAGCAATATTTTTGCAAATAGTTACAAGCACAATGATATGAATTGATCTGATATCCAATTTTCAAATGTAAATTGCAACAAAAAAGAAAGGACTGTTGGAAAGAGAACAATACGGTAATTTCAATTTTTTTCCATTTTCCATACCTTTCCATACATGGTCTGGAACTTCTTTGCGATCTCGCGTCGCTGGTCATTATCGTGACTGGCAAGGACATTAATGATGCCCTCCTCATCGGTGCCTGAAAAAAGCAAAATTCCACTCAAAAATTTGGCAGAGTCAGTGAAAATGAAGACCTCAACAACTCTGAGGCTGAACTATGAAAAATTTCCCCGAGTTGGGCTTTTCTGTGCATCCTTGAACGTGGCACTTCCACCAGTTGCCTCTTTCCACGTTCTGTAGCTTGTATTCCTGTTGGAGAAACCCACGTTTTTCTGATTTTTGTCTCGCATCATGACAGGATCAGCGAAGACTTACCAAGTCCCTTCATTGCCTTCCTCAGTTTGCCTGCTGCATCTTCTGCATTGAAGTTAGCATTAGGTTTGATCGTTCCCTGAAAAATGTACAAGGGGAGAATAAATATAACGTGATGATCGGAACATCATCAAAGAGATTATAAAAGAGCAACCTCTCCATATCATTGCTTGGAATTCGCAGAAAATGCAAGGAATTGAAAGTTTATTCCAAAAGCCAGAGAGCTACTTCAAGATAAAAGATGACCATCACAAAAAGGGCAAAGATCTTCAAATGAATCAGAGGCCTAAAAGTGCATTCAAACCAAAACCCGGATACTGCTCCGTTTTGCGGTGCTCTTTCTGTAAACCAATCACTGTGCTGTCTCAGTGGATGGTCCACACAGAAATCATGCGTGATGCAGTTCTTTCACACGATTTCATGGACAGAATAGTATCAGAGCCGACGGCCGAAAGTTAGCTCGGACCCAGCGGCAGCCTCAGTCAAACTCACCTGGTGAGAGCTTTGGTTTGAGGTTGATACCACTGAATATTGAGTGTAACCAAAAGTCAGCAAATGTTTTGAAATCATTAAGGTGGGAAACCTATCTAAACCTACTTGTGCCAAAAAAACAAGATATTGTGGCGTTAGAAAGTTTTAATAACAACTAGTATCAGAATTCAAAGAAGTATGTGAATCAAAAGATTCAATGTGCTGTTTTCAATAATTCAATACATACTTTCTCAATAACTCATTGGCTCACAGAAAAAAACATGCTCTAAATTAGCATTCCTTGTGCGCCACTTACCGATGCCCTGATTTTAATAGCCATAAACTGATGATGATGGCAAGTGAGGAAGAAGAGACAGGAAGAAAGGGGGTTAACATAACTCACAGGATAATTGCATCCCGAGAAAATAAGTACATGTATAACTAAAGTTCTCTCCGAATTTCGCCAATTTTCGACCCCAACCGAGGTGTTGGGTCGAAAATTTGCCAAATCTTCAACCGAGGTGTTGGGTCGAAAATTTGCCAAATTTGGAGACGACTTTACTTTTACTATCATTTTGTGTGTTGTTTTTTGTGCTCTATGTTGGATATCCGAGAAAATAATTGGTTGTTATCGCTCACTCTATGTTACTGCGTGCTTTTGTTTGCAGTGATGTAGGAAGCAAACACTCAGAACCACTAATTTACCATAGAAATGCTGGTATTTAAGGCTTTGAGCAATGCAGAAGGAAACCAGACCACCCAGAAATGAAATGGTCCATGGACCATGTGCTCACCGGGTTGGACATAATAGTCTAATGACAGAGGGAGGTACATATCAGTGTTATGAGCAATCTCGGTCAAGTCACTCCCAGGTAGGACTTTGATGATTTTTGGGTTATGCCACCTGGCGCCATATTGTATGTTCGATCGGGCCGGAACTTCACATGCACATAAAGGTCATCTGCAGGGGACCGCATAGCACATTGGAGTGCTTTGGGTCAGGTCGTTCCTGAGTTACACCACTTTGATGATTTTCGGGTTACGCCACCTGGCGGCCATATTGGATGTCCGATCGGGCCGAAACTTCACATGGTCATAAAGGTCATCTGCAGGGGCCCACATAGCACATTGGAGCGCTTTGGGTTAAAGCGTTCCTGAGTTACAGCACTTTGATGATTTTTGGGTTACGCCACCTGGTGGCCATGTTTGAAGTCAAATCAGGCTGAAATTTGACGTGCATGTAAAGGTCATCTAGATGGAGGTAAATATCAAATTTGAGCCCTCTGCGTCAAGTCGTTCCTGAGTAATAGCACTTACTTGATTTTCAGGTTACGCCACCTGGCGGCCATACTGGATGTCCAATCGGGCCGAAACTTGGTATTTTTGAAGGTACCCCTCCAATGCATGTTTATGCAAAATATGAAGTCGCTCGGTGAAATAATAACAAACTGTGAGAGGTTCGTCACTTTTGTCAAACTTTGACCTCTGTGACCTTGAAAAGTAGGTCAAATCAAAAACTCGTTACATATGTCATGTATCCTCATTAGATACACCTATGATAAAAATTTGGAGATGATCCAGTTATTAGTTCAGGAGTTATTGCACTTTTTGTGTTTTTGGTTTTGGCCACCTGGTGGCCAAGCCAACAATCGAATCGGACCGAAACTTGGTGTCATGGGTCATGCGACCTAGGGCTATGTATGTACCAAGTTTCAGATCCACAGCCCCAGCGGTTACGAAACGTGCCCTGCTAACGGAACACGACGACGACGGACGACGACGGACGACGGACGCTTCCCCATCGTAATAGCTCACCCCGGTGAGCTAAAAAGCTTGCATTCATAAGATATTGAAACATCACTATCACATGACGAATGAATGTAACATGAATCTGAGAGGCAAGAGTTGCCACTTGGAGATCTCATCGATTCTAGATGGAAAGCTCTAAATGAGCACCCATCGTTTGTCCGACCAATACCTTTGTAAAATGCACTGCAATCAGGGATAAGCAGTCAAAACGTGTTCGTATGTCCAAGGTCATGCGCAAGTTTGAAAATTTCTCAATGCAAAATTTGGTCCATTGACTTTTGCGTACTCATGCAGGAATTGTTACATTCCCAGTCAGTTATTTGCATAGCATGATTGCTTTCATAGCTGGCCTCATTCTCAGAAATAGTAGGTCAATCAATAAATCTGATTTTAAAAATTTTTGGTCTATATCTGTATCTGTTGAGACTGACTGAGTAAGGATTGGTCTACTCGCAGGGTACTGATGGACGCCTCGTTTAAACATGGGCCATTGAACCATCTTTTTTGAAGATGGGGATTTGGCCTAGTGGTTTAAGGCGCGCTGCCCCTTAATGCTGGCGATTGATGTCTTATGCGAGGGTCCGTGGGTTCGATTCTGGTAGGAAGCAATGTCTTTCACCTTAGAAACCCGATTTCTATTTTAGATTGAATAGAAACCAAACTGAACAATCCATTTTGAGTTCTAAGACAGGTTCAAAGACCTCACGCATAAAACAATTTTTTCAAACTTTGACAAATCTAAGGACTGGACTGGCTAAGACAGATTTTATGATCAAAATGAATTATGTGCTATTCAACAATTTTTTCAAATTTTGTTTGATTTTCCAGGCCAAAGCATTTCTTCTTCTGGAAAACACGCCTGTGCAAGGAGTTTACAAAAATACAGGTATGTGGAAAAATAAACAATTGCCTCATAACAAGAATTATACTAAAGGTTCATAAACAGAACTTATGGTTCATCTGATCAATATCAATATATTCCTTATTTGGTCTTTGTGGAAAGCTCTGACAAGAAAACAAGCCCCAGCCTGTAAGGTTTTACAACAAAGGTATTATGTTTTGGCCTGAATGTGGGAAAGTGAAAGTAGGATGTTTATAGATCACTTTCAGAGGGGTGGGGAAGGTGCAGAGGTGGGGTAAAAACATGAAAAATCCAGGGTGAGCATGAAAATATGCCCTGTGAAAATTTTTTTTTAATGACCTAACTTGTCCATGATGCCACAGGGGGAGGTTCAGAGTCCATATTCATAAAACTACTTAAGTGTGATTCTTATCTTTTGTGTTGAACAAAGGATAAGTGTCACACTTAGACTTAAGGTTTATGTAAAGTGACTCGAAATCTCGATTTTTTGACGCAAAAAATCTGGCTAACTGCACACTAAATTTGGAAAACAAGGCTCGGGGGCCCTAGGGACCGTCATAAGGAGGTGCCCCGAGCCTAATTTTCTCCATTTAGTGAGCAGTTAGTCAGATTTTTTGAGTCAAAAATTCGAGATTTCGAGTCACTTTACATAACCCTTAAGTAGTTTTATGAATATGGCCCCTGGACAACTCTCTGCACTTTCATGTAATAGGCCCAGATCGACCAGTTGATGTCATCCATGCAATTTAACGCACTGTGGATCAGTCATATGATGATAGGAGTCACGGAAAGATTGAATCATATTGGATAAGATAGTTTATTTTCCAGTAAATGCCTATTGGTCCTCAGGCCTAATATGTAATAGCCACTTCTAGAACCACTCGTGCTCATAATGTTACCAACATTCTCATCACAATGTCATTCCATAAACTCTCTCAACCAACCAAAAAAATGCATCCAGGACAGTGGTCATGGAGTGTGTTTTGGTTATGGACGAGTATTCCTTGACTGGTCCTTGACATTGTAATCAATAATGTCTTTATGTGCAGACTACTGACAGGCCTAATCACTCGTCCGTTACATCCTTGTCAAACTTCTTTAGAATGAACATAGGCCTATGACACCAAACCGAGTCCAACCCACTAGGCCCCTACACTAACCACCTGAGTGGCTACATGACAAGTCCAGTGACCCCTCACAGCAAAATGAGTTGGAATGCGCCAGGAAGAAGACCTAAGATGACACCAGAGAACAATTACAGAAATGGACAAAGTCAAATTTCACAATGGGCAGACAGTCCTGAAAGCATCAATTAGATGGTGTACCATCGGTCTTCTTAGTGTAAGCATTCTGACTTATTTTGCTGTCACGGGTCACAAATTATGTAGACCACTATTGCCTACACTGGCTGATCATAAAGCCATAGATGTATGCCTTGGAGGAGGAATTCCCTTGGTGTACTCAGACTTCCTCATAGAATACCGACTAACAGAAATATTCTATTGGAAAAGTTCTATTGGGACTAATGAATATACTTTATCCTCGCCTCTAAGAGGTCAGTCATAAATGTCCAGTAGGTGACACTTTTTTAAGGCAAGGCTAGGCATTGCCAGGTCATTGTGGGTACAATATTCCAACAAACTTCTTCGTTCTGATTGGTCGAACAAAGAACGAAGCTCCGGCCCCTATTATGGTATGGAACAAAGGCCTAGTCATGAGTACTCTGGACTGACCTCTTAATTAGTTAGAGGCGAGGATGAAGTACCACTTACTTCTGCTAGTACTCCCATACAACTTTTGTTATTGGTAAATTTACCAAACCACTAACCCTAAGATAAGCCTGAAGTTGTAGGACGGGATGAAGCCACAAAAGAAAACTTTCACCACAGGTGGGGGCAAGATAGGGTTTACAGTGATGAGCCCAGAGTCGGAAAACTTCCACCTGGGCAGGCCCTAAATAATGGCATACACTTATTCTACAGTATGAACACCACGAAAACTTCCACCATAGACAGGGCCTGAACAAAATAGGAAAACTCCCAAACAGGTTGCCACTGCAAGATAGGGGCCTGTCTGCCAACTGGGTGAAGATGGGCGTGGCTCGAAGCTCAACGCCAACAGCCCATCAGTAAACAGTGTATCCAGCTCTGGTGCAAGTTTTCCAGAAAAGGCCTACCGCGCCAAATGAGTGATAGCAAACATTTTTGGTGATAGGTTAGAAACGTTCATAGCATGTATCCTTACCTTCGGCATTTTCGCTGTTCTGACCCACAGACGACTGAACTGTCACTGAAATGTATCGTAGGTGAATTCCCGCTAGTGAAGACCGCAAGTCCTAGCCAGAAACTGCCGGGCAGACGACTTCCGCGACCAGGCGGCGCTGGGCCAACCTCGCTTTCAGGCCCATTCTATTCACAACTTGTGAAGCGCAGCGGACTGGGGCCAATCTCATGTATTGGAAGAAAACGTGTCATGGATAGATCGTTGCCGGGATCGTTGCGCATTTTCATTTTGGCACCGTTGGCTTTCCCACATTATCAGGCGCGGATCCGTGGAGGGGGCGCACCCGGCGCACGCCCCCCCCCTTTGGCCAACAAATCTGTAAAATCGACCGTGAAATTCGGAAATTTGGAACTAATCATTGAAATTCAGCGCAGATTTCAATCATTATGTTTCTACCACAGTGCGCCCCCTCTTTTCCGAAATCGTGGATCCGCCCCTGATGTCACCAGCAGGGGCGTACGGCTGGGGTGGGTCGCGGGTAATTTTTCAGGGAAAATTCTTTGAAACCGTAACATCATAATTGAATATATACCCGTCAATAGCAGATTATTATAACTAGCAAATGCATTTGCATTCCTAGGATTCCCATTCCTATCACACCAACTCTGGGCACGCCCTTTTTCAAACAAGGCCCCCTGCATTTCATTTTATCGAGCTCCGAAGGGAAATCACTACACGCACAACCAGACTGTCACCAAGTGCGCCAGGACCCGCTGGGGACGAGTGTAGACAGAGTCCAAACAACATTCACTAAAGTGGACAGCAATCTTCAAACATAAATTATTGACAGATCGCCACACTAAAATATTTGGTACATTAAAGGTACATGAAGGCCGATATGTTGTCCCCACCAATTTCTCTAATATAGACTTGCACCTTTAATAGCGGGCCCTAATACAGTTGGCGTACTGTTAAAAGCCTGCCGCACACTGGAGCTATCTGCTGTGAGCAAAAGTCATTCGAGACCGTCTGCTCAGCAGATAGCTCGGTCGCGTGTGCGCGTATTTTCGGCGAGTTTTCACCGAAAATACGCGCACACGCGAGCTATCTGCTGAGCAAACGGTCTCGAATGACTTTTTGCTCAGCAGATAGCTCCTGTGTGCGGCAGGCTTAAAATTACACGAAGAAGTTACTCTGGGGTGATAGGTCTCACTCCTAGATCCCTTCAGGGCAGGTATAATGTACATTTCTATTTTGCCGAAACGAGCTCTTATCAGAGCACGAAGGGTCATATTCATAAAGCGGTTCTATCTTTAGAACCGTCCGAGGCCGGTTCCAAGTATCGTCAACCACTGTACTTGGAACCGGCCTAAAGGCCCGTTTCCACTTGAGCGTTTTACGCCGCGTTTTGACGCTTCGCCCATTGTTTGGAAGCAGAGCGACGGAAAATAACAAAAGATTTGACGCATCACGCGGCGTAAAACGCTCTAGTGGAAACGGGCCTTAAGACGGTTCTAACGATAGACCTGCTTTATGAATACGACCCGAAGTGTCCATGGCGCCCGAACTTTCGATGCACTCCCCTCAGTCCAGCAAACCCGTTTGACTTACGATGCATACGTCGTCAAAGAGCCTCACGGGAGTACTTTTCACCAAAATAGTTTTAATCTCACAATCGATACTACTTTAAACGCGGATAATTCACAATAATCTCTCCATAAATCTACTAAAATTTATCATTTTGACGTAAGAAACAGGCCCGTAGGAGCCGGGGGGGCCGGGGGGTCCCAGGCCCCCCCCCCCCACTTTTTTGCCAAAAAATACCTGTGGCCTAAATGTTCATTTTATATGTCCATATTTTTGCTCTCAGATCCCAGGAAAATGCATCTAAAGCACTTAAATTGTCAAATTTTTCTGGGGGAGGACCCCCAGACCCCCCTTTTGGCGTCCCACTTCCTTTTCCATGCTCAGCGCACCGTCGAGCTACGCCCCCTTTCTGTCAATCCTGGATCCGGCCCTGCCAGGGCCCCTCCACTCATCAGAGGGCTGCTACGGGCCTGAGAAAGGTTAAACGAAAATCGACACTTTCCGATCTTTTCGACCAACCGGAGGCGGGCGGGCGTGGCAAGGACGATCGAGGGCCTGCGATCATGACGTCGCGATCGCTGCACAATGCAGGAAACCTAAGGTCTGAGTCCTTCAGGGACAAACATGTCCCCTCGAGTCAGGACCTATTGACCGTTGACGCCTGCTAAAACTATAATTACCAAATTTCCCGGCCAAATTTCCTGCCGAAACAAGTTTTGCGGCACTTAATCAAGTTAATGACCATTTCTTGCCTTACCATACCCGTCGATGACAGTGAACACCGAGACCAAATTAAAGTTTAGGCTTCGTAATTTTTCTCTTAATATACTCCACGAAGTCCCCGAGAAACAATTTAGGAAAAGCATTCAATCAGCCTCGAATGCTTACCACGGATCAGACGTCGGCACCTTTTGTTTTTTCCCCAAAAGGAAAGACATCATGCGGTGAAGATGTTAGGCCTATCACCAGTGAGCGGAAAAGTTCCCCGCCTATTGACAAAGATCCCCGGAGATTGGCGAGTTTAGATGGAATTCACCCTCGGCAATAAAATTGAGGCCGGGGTTATAGACACGGATCCGTTTCTCCAATACGATTATGGCGCTTGGAGACACGGAATCCGTTTCCCGAATGGCCGGGCTGTAGACACGGATCCGTGCCTCCAAGTTGATGATCGCTCTTGGAGACACGGATTCGTGTCACCATGATGAGAATCGTCCTTGGAGACACGGATCCGCCCCCGACGGCGGAAAAGTGAAGAAGTGAAAAGTGAACACTTGTGATAGTGTGGTGTAGTGCCGACGGTGATTGACGCACGTTCCTCCCCAAGAAGAGCAGGGCCGGATCCAGGGTTTAGAAATACGGGGGGCACAACCCTGAGGGCAAGCCCTCAGTTGGCGCTTACCGCAGGTCCGCGCACACGAAGGGGGGTCCGGGGGGCCTCCCCGGGGAAAATTTGAAAAAAATCAAAGCTCTGAGATGCGATTTCCCAGCATCTTAGACATGAAATAATAGCATAAATAAATCAAGATTGATTTATTTATGAAGGCATGTAAGATCGGTAGATCTAGGCCTAAACTTCAAAATAAATCCATCCCCAAAACCTCCAATCCACCCCAAAACCTTCCCCTGGCGATCCTGGCCCTTTTTTTATGCGGGTGCATATGGACAAAGACATCTGGGGGGCGAACTTTTTCCCTGACCCTAAAGTTCGGGAATTTTCTTCGGGCTCAGAGTAGGCCTATTTTCAGTAAAAAAGGAGAGAAAAAAAACAGAAAAAAAAGGAGACAAAACACGAGAGAGAGAGAGAGAAGAACGGGTGAAAAAAAAGCGGGGAAAAGCATCGTCCAAGCGGAGATTCGAACCAGGGACCTTTGGATTAGTAGGCAAACGCTCTAGCCGACTGAGCTACTAGGCAGCTGGCAGTCATGGTGTTAGGCCCCTAGTGTAGGCTTGGTCTTATT
>NMRB01001098.1:66849-84143 GCA_002633025.1 Notospermus geniculatus | reverse complement strand
TTTTGAGGCGATTTCTTTCCATCTCAGAGAAATAAAACCCAAAGTTCAGGACACTGTAGAAGTGAAAGCTATCCTCAAGTCGGGATCGTCGGCGGGCAGGCGTTCATATCATCGAGTGTTATTTCATAGAGAACGCAACCAGCTGATCTTTTGACTGGAATTGATGCGTCCAAAATGGCAAATCAATGCGTTTCCCGTGTAATAACAAGGCGTCTGAAAAGGTTATACGTGGACGCATGGCATAAGGGAATGATGCCCATCATTGCGTTTGGAATGATTGGGTGTGCGTCTATGACGCAAGAACGCACCTTAATCACAACCCTGGTAAGATTTGACTTGAACCATGGATCCCTAAATGCCCAGCCATATGATAAACAGAGAAATGTATTTTGTAGGCCTAGGTATAATTGCTACCATGCTCTTGTCTCAGACTTAGAATCTTGTATTGTTGTATGCTCTCCTCATCACGATTGTCAATCAACTATTTTGATTTTTGTCATTACATTATGTCACTAGGCTACCAATACCATGATGTCGATTGATGATCATGATAGGCCTAGGCCTATGACTATGTGGCTATCTGTGATCTGGATAAGACTGACTGAGAGCATAAAATCACATCATCACTGAGGCTGAAAGGGTAAATGTCGTCCTGGGTATATACAAAGATTACCCAGGATCTCAGTCTTCACCAAAACAATACCCTGGGTGTACTTTCGGTAGCCAAACATCACCCAGCATCGTAGTATGACACCTGGATTCGTGGTTGTCTCGCCCGTGGTCACGTGACCGCCTGAAGAATGTCATGAACAGCTACACTCAACAAGTACCGCGGTGCGAGACCGCGAGATTCCACGGGATTTCTAAATAGCACTCGTTCCTAGGCACAGATTGCGGAAGCCATGGAAGCTGGGTGATGTTCGGCTACTGAAACTACACCCAGGGTATTGTTTTAGTGAAGATTGAGATCGTGGGTAATCTTTGTATATACCCAGGACGACATTTACCCTTTCAGCATCACTGAGTATCACCAGTAGGATAGATTGATGAATGTAACGAGAATCGAATTTGAAATTGAGCCAGAATTGACATTTAAAAATAAAGAAAATATCAAAATTGAGATTTCATAAATCATATTGCACTGTATTGGCTAAAGTTTAGAATCCCCTTGTCGTTACTCCATGGGATGGCACACAATTGAAATCCTATTGTACAATGCAGCTTATTCCGTCAATCGATGACCTTTTTTGGGGGCACTGATCGGAGATTCTAAACTCGTTCCTTGATATTTTTCAATTTCATGAGATTTTTTTGTGGCAAATCAAATTTGATTTTGACCATGCCGGCATGGAATGTGCTGCTACACCTGCTAGGCCTACACCCTAGTAGGGGCCTAGGCCTAGCTACTAAAAATAGAGTAAAAATAAAAATGGGAGTTTCACCCACTTACATGACTTAGGCCTACCGATCCGTGCATGCATTATACATGTTATACATGTACAGTGTACAATACACTAGGCCTATTGTGTAACAACATGCACAGCACACACCGAGTCATTAGCAACAGATAATCGTGTGGGGAATTCCGCCGTAGTTTTAAGATTCAGCACGAATATCGAAATGATATCAAGTCGTTCACAAATATAAACCTTCATTTCGCAAGACCAACTTAATTTGATGAAATGAAATGAACGGAGAAAGTTGAAATTAGAGTTTGAAATCGACGTACCACAAAATCAGAGAAATCATTCCGGCGTCATTGGAGAGACTGGAGAGTTCCAAAATACCATCACGTGATCACCGATTGGCGGTGGGTTGAAGCGGGAAATTCAAACTCAATTTGACCGCGTGAACGATCCGGCTCAGGCATGTCAGGTGGTGCCTTTTCCGATGACAATTGTAGAAAACAAGAGTTTTCAAGTTAAAATGCCCCAACTAGATACCCGATACAAAAATAACATGGCTTTGCGCATTTCTACCATTTTTGTTTTTGCTCCATGAACACCACCATACATAGTGAATAAGAAGTCAAACTTCCTGTATGAATCAAATCTCCCAAATCGCCTCTAGGCCTACCAAACCTGAAAAGATGAAACATTTAGTCCAAAGAATGTGGAGTAGAGATCAAATCAAAATGGTAACATTTTTTTGAGACACCCTGTACTTGCAACAGTTCTGAACTTACCAGAGAGGGACAAAGGCAGCCATTTGGCTGTTTCCTTTCATTGCTATATAGCCTAGCAACATCAACTTCTTGTGAGAGGCCGTTTCTTAAATGGTGTCTGCAACGAAAATGATGAAGGATTATCATACCTGTGTTTCAGTGGTTTGGGTTTATATGACAATGACAATGGAAAACTTTACAGTAGAATCTATTGCTGGCAGGACATTCTTCCCAGGAGATAATTTTTCCGTCCCGCCACACACGCGCAATCATTTCCTGAGGGGCCGTCTCAAAATTGTTTTGATGCCAAAAAAGACGAAGTGACTTCATCTGGGGGTGGGGGGGGTGGGAGGGGGTTCTCGTTTTGGGGGAGCCCACTTCATCTTTTTTGAAAAAATTGGCATCACTCCTTTTTACAGGAGAATGACTTTTTTATATATGCAGTCTTCAGAAAGGAACAAGGTTCTGGCTACATGGGCCTACTATGGACTGTACGAGTAAGAGCTATAAACTTCCCAATTGAAGCCAATGTCAAGTGCCCACTTCATCTTTTCAAGGGGGAGGGGGTCAGGGAAAAGATGAAGTCACTTCGTCTTTTTTGGCATCAATGTAATTTTGAGATGGCCCCTCAATACATTTCTGGTTTGTTCCTTTTTAAAATTTGCCTAATTGTTTTCCTCTGTATGGGTATGGGTTCAATTACAAGGTGCGATACATTTTGGTTCAACCGAATGCAGGCCGTCAACCACACAGCAATTGCTGCATGGACGACTGGTGCCGTATCAACATACCATAAGGAAGACCATGAAAAAATAAATGACTTCTCATGCAAATTAGGTACCAAAATACATTTATTGAAAAACCATATCTATCATATCATATAAATTAACTCTGATTTTCATAATACCGGTACATAAATATCATTCTTGTGGCTTGCGAACCACATAATCTCTAGATATTAGATAAATTATTGGGCGGCAGTTTTGATAATCCAGCATTGAAATGTGTTAGTTGGTTTATCCAAGACTTCCTAAGGATGAAATGATGCAAGAACATCACCTTTTTCCCGTGAAAACTTTCACCCCTGCTTAAGTGTCTTGGACATGAATTCACAAAGTGAATTGTCCCAAACATGTTCCTTCAAAACTTCTTATTAATTTCCTCTACAGATGTTTTGTTGAAAGAATTCATAAACAACTACATACAAAGCTATTTCTACAGCAATAACAATATGTCACTCTATTTGATAAAATATATGTTCGTTTCAAAAACTTTTCCCTAATAACTGGTGTGGTCCGTAATTGAACTCGGACCACTTCTACTTTTGAAAGTATAATATGATGAGCAAGAATTATGAACCTGCCCCTCATGACTACCGTACCAAAGATATACTTCAGCACCACAACATAAGCCTCCTGATATCAGGACTTCTTAAGGCTCACTCTCTATGTCGCCACTTCGTGAGGTGAGACTGAGCAATAAGAGGTCCAGATATCCTCAGGATCAGACCGAAGCTGTACTTTTGCCTGCCGCACAGCTAAACTCGTACCCATATTGATAACTTTTGTGACCTCAAATGGCGACCACACACGCCAGCATCTACTTTTGATAAGCAGTTGCCTGCCTGTACTTGGTGTTCATCCTGTTTGTTTGCACAAGTTTAATGCTGTAACACCAAATATGTTAACCTTGCAATTAGAATTCAGACCAGAACTTCAGACAGCAACTTCTCAAGACTTTCATCAAAGGTCAAAAGGACAATTGAAGAAATAACAACCAACACAAGAGAATCAAGAACTTTATTGAATTGGTGTTTTTTTTCTACGCCATATTTAAAATCTTCCGTCCATGTTTGTCAATAACTTGGACACCCTTGTTATTGAACATCAGCAATAAGCTGATCGACTGCATCCCAGTCAATGTAGCTCATTATGCTGCCCTCGCTGATGGAGACAGCATCCGCTAACTCATGGACGTCGACTAAGCTGGTGTACGGAAGGTCTTCCAAATCCTGGTCATCTCTGTGTGGAGGGGACATGATGGCCTCAGCACCCTAAAATACAAAACGAGAACAAATTCACCAGTAAGAAATACTGAATCAACACGCTGCATCCTGCCGTTATCACTAATGACATCACTAATCTGCCACCTAGAACGAGCAGACGACCATCTGGTTCAAAGCAGAACACATAGACCTAGAAAACGCCGAGCTATCACCATGACATCTCTTGCTGGTAGGACATACTAGGCATTTTCATACTGGTACATATTTGTGACCTTCCACAGCAAAACCTGGCGCATGTCGCTCTTAAGCGGGCCACACACGAGTGCAATTTTGCCAACCATGGAGATTTTTGCCTCCTATGTGCAAATGTCATCGTGTGTGGTGGTCGGAGGCAGAGGCGGAGATGGATTTTTTGCCTCCAACGCAGATCAAACATGTTTGAAATGACGTTACGCCGCATCTACCGGAGGCAAAATTGCAATCGTGTGTGGTGGCTGACGCACCGTGTGCGGTGACAGGATGCCGAGACAAAAATCTCCTATGGAGGCAACGTCGGAGACAAAATCGCACTCATGTGCGGCAGGTATTAGCTTGGTAGGGTGAGATCAAATTTTTGTCAATTTCAATATTGTCTATCTATTGTAAAGTCTGAAACAATCTATTTCTTCCATTCTCTCCTGGTGTCATCTTAGTTCACCTTCTGAGCAACATGCGCCTGGTTTTGCCATGGAAGGTCACATTTTGGAATTTGAACAGTGGGCATCAACAGTGGGCATCAAATTCCATCAATCGATAATTTTTTAACATGATATTTCTTACCAATTCCAAGCTGTCATCATCATTATCGTATAGCAACCTCTTGACATCATCCTCCATCCTGTAGTCACTTAATATCGACTCTAAATCGGCCCTCTCCGCGCTGGTGTATGGGTCTTGATATGGGTGAGGTCGGACTTTACTCTTGAGTGGAGGCGAGCGATACACTTTGGTTGGCCTTGGAGCTGGAAGATAGCAAATATTCTAAGGAGGTTGTGCAAGAGAACAAAAAGTAATGCATTTTTTGACTCCAAAAGGTGCATGAATTCATGGAGACGAATCGCGATGCCTTAGAAAATCTTGTTTTTTTATGCAACTGGTAGAGCTACGAATTTCTGGGCAAAATTTTTTGAGATTTTTTCTATACTTACAGTAGGCAATTCTGGACTTTTTCATTCTAGGTGCATTGGCATTGATTTCTCTCAGCTGTTCTCCATATGTCTTTGGTTTGTGGGCTAATTTCTTTGTCCTGATTCGAGACACAACCATTCGTGGAGTGCGAGGGCCTGTAAAGAATGGCATTTCTCTGAACAGGACTGGTCAAAGCTTGATTATTTTTCAGAGGTAAAAAATATTGAGTTGAGAACCGAGCGCCAAATTCGGCATTATTGGTTCTATAGACAATATTGGGCGATTTTAATGTAATGCAGGAGGAAACCGGAGTGCCCGGAGAAAACCTGCGCTGTCAGAGAGAGTCGCCCTCTCTACCACATGAGACACGGACCCGACCGGGAATCGAACCCGCGACCTCAGAGGTGACAGGCGCCGATGTTTCCATTGCGCCACTCTGACAGCCCCGAGGTCAGAGGTCACAAAGGAGGCAAAAGTGAAGGGATACCATTATGTCTCACAAGCATAGAGCTACAGGGTGGCAAAATAACTGAACAGTGAAAGGGGGAAGAGAACTTCGAAATCATTGGGTTCATAAAAATCTTAAGTCTGAATAACTGCTTACCACTTGATCTGCTGTCCACAATAGGTTTCTCAGCGGTCTTCCCTGAAGGAGTACTTGTGCGAATTCCACGCCGTGTGATTTGGGCCATGTAGTCAGGAGGCAACCTCTTGGGGGCACCTGAGTTCAGACAGATTATTATAGCCTATATTAAGGTTTATTGTGAAAGAAGGAACAAAAATTACCGAAATATAATGAAGTATCAGGGCCTAGGCTGAGGTATTATCAGGCCCTGACAAATATCTTCATGTAGCATGGAGTCATTATGATGTAGAAATGCACAAAACAAGAGGCCTGCCGGCCATGCACTCAGCTGCTTATCAAATAGGCTTATTCCTGGAGTGCCCAACCAATCAGCAAAAGCCAAATAATTCACAATTGCTAAGATTATTGTGTTATACACAGATATTTACCTGAGGTAGGTGTCATTGGATAACCAGTAGATTTGGTCTTCATTTCTTGTAGTCTTTCCGCATATGTTTTAACATGCCTGGTAGCAGAGGGCTTGTAAGTTTGATAGTGACCCGGTACTCTCTTTGTACCTGTTAGAGATATTAAACACACCACACATGAACAGATTTTTAGGTTGGCTGGCACATAATATTAAACATGATTATTATAGAGAACGCCAAGGAAATGGGTTTTGGCCAAAGGGGAAGAAAATGTGCTATGATTAATTCCAAGTTTTCAACAGAATGCCTGTAGCATAGTCGTCAGCACCGTTATACCATAATTCTACCCTCCAAACGGAACATGACTCGAGATCAGAGAGCGTATACTGGTAGTTCACTAAATTAATGGCTCTGTCTTGTACCCAGTACTAGGAACACAAAACTGTAGAGTGCAGCCAATATTCCAGTTCACCAAGCTCTCTCTGATTTTGAGCAGAGATACTTGTTTACCATTGGACAACAGAATTTGAAATGATCACTCGATCATGATGATGTCCAAGAGATTTTTTGTTAGCAACTGATTTGATACACAACAGACAGTTAGGCCTACCCACTTCATCATTAAAAGCAAACAAGTCGGCAGGAGTGATGGCAGAACTAAACATACCGAAAAGACGTTCCTTCTCCTTCAACGTGTTACTAGTGGGAGTCTTGATCGTCGTGGTCTTGTTCATCGCAGCCAACCTATCAACATACGGCTCAGGTTTGTTCCTCTGTTTCTGTCTTGTCATCTCTGGCCGTTGTACCTTGACGACTTTGGTGAAAGGCTTCGGTTTGTATGCTTTGAAAGGCATCTCCTTATTGGCCTGAGAAAGAGGGAGTGATGTCATAAGAGGTGGGAATAGATCAAATATATCAAGGCGTCGAAATAGACCAAATATGGCAGGAAAGAGGAGGTCAAAATGAATTGAAATGTCCAATTTTGGGGCAAATGGAAGAAGTGTTCTCTTAGTGGAACACTTTTTTATTGGAGTGAAACTGTATGTTTTATTTTATTTCCTAAAATTGTTTTCTTACCTGTGTCTCTTTCTCCTCTTCCTCCATTTCATCCATGCGTTCAATTTGCTGGGTATAGTTTGCCAAATTACGTGCTGTTTCAATCTCTGAATAGGCATCGTCAAAGTGGTGGATGAATTGGTGGGTGACACCAGGCCTGAAAAATAAACAGTGATCAAGTGAGTTCCTAAACCTGTGTGTTGTTAAATTCGCCCAATGTTGTCTACAGTGCTAATAATGCCTTATATGCGTTCTGACAGCTCTATTTACATTCATTTCAAGTTCATGCATTACCTGGCCACATCCCTGTACTCATGGCTCGTAGTGATGCCGTTTCTGAACTGGTTGCTGCTGAAACCGAGCCATTCAGAATCATAGTCGACTCCAGTGACAGTGTGTTGTTAAATTTGCCCAATGTTGTCTACAGTGCTAATAATGCCTTATTTGCGTTCTGACAGCTCTATTTACATTCATTTCAAGTTCATGCATTACCTGGCCACCTCCCTGTACTCATGGCTCGTAGTGATGCCGTTTCTGAACTGGTCGCTGCTGAAACCGAGCCATTCGGAATCATAGTCGACGCCAGCACGATAATCTCCTACTCGCGCTCCATGCTCATTCACCTTCCTCAGGATGGATTTCGCTGGTTTCTTTTCAATTTGCTGCAAGTGACAAGTATAAAGCAAATGAGGATTAGACAGTACGGGCTGCAGACTGTATTTGTATTAGATTTTTCCGGCAGGGTTGAAGCCATAGCATTATTAGCCCTGGTGAGTACAGAAGAGGCCATCTCAAGCTACTCATGTTCCTCACTTGGATGGGTCTTTTATTTGCCCTTGCAAAGAAACAAGGTTCAAGGCACCACGGCTAACTGTCCCATGCAACGGACGTGAAGAGCCGGGAATGAAATCCCATATGGCCCGGGCTGGATTCGAACCCAGGACCTCCTGCTTGCTGAGCGGACTTGATAACCACCCGGCTATCAGGGTTCCTCAGCAGACAGGCTACAGACTGTCAGAGTGGTACAGTGGAAACGTCTGCACCTGTCACTGCTAGGTTCCAGGTTCAATCCCCAGTCAGACAGGTTCTTCATGTGAGAGAGAGGACGACTGCACTAATTTGTGAGGCAGTCTAGCAAAACCTGTCGGATGTCGCGTTTGAGGAAAGTGTTAATGGCCTTGGTGAACCCACACATTTCAATAACTGAAATGTACTACGTAACAGGTAGACAGTAGCAGATCAATGCACAGGCAATCTGACAGCCCTTGTTGATCATTCAGCGACATCCAACAAATTTTCCTATACCGCCACATATTTTGTTGCGACGTTTGCCGAAAATCAGTGAGCTGAATCCTACAAATTACTTACCACAGTTGACTTGACAATGGGTGCTGGTTTAGGCTCTGGTTCCTTTGGCAGCTTCGGTTTGTCATGGACGATATCGGCCATCAGGTCGTGGGCAATCTCCATACGTCTGCTCAAGTGTTCCTGTTCCAATTGTTTCCGCACAGCCTCTTTCTTGCCCTGGATGTCCTTTATTTCCTTGTACGTTCCGCCAACCTAGAAAATACCCAAAGAACATGTGTGAGCCAATTAAAGAGTCAAAACAAGAACATTTTCTAGTCATTTTGCCGATTTTGGACAAACTACAGTGCACCCTCGCTCTTACAAACCTCGATTTACGAACTCCCGGATATTACGAACCCAACGTCTGGCTCCCAAAATGTCGTGACATGTACGTAAATCCTCGCTATTACGAACTCCGCGTTAATAGTACGAACTTAACCCTTGGACCCCGAAGGGTTCGTAATAGTGAGGGGGGACTGTACTACCCTCCAATTACTTTACACTTTCCCTCAAAAACCAGCTGGCATCAACCTGATATGTACTGATTTCCACAGCAATGTTCTGACTGGACAAACAACTGTACATAGTACATCACGCGTGTGTATCATGATAGCAGTGACAACAACACAATGACTAGAAACATTACCAATTCTACTCCATCTTGCGAGGCCATAAACGGAGCCCTTTCCTCTTCCTTCAACCTCTGCCTCTTTTCCTTATATTCCTGCAACCTCTCCTCACGTTTCTTGGCCATCCATTCCTGAAGCTTCTTCTTCTCTTCAGCATCCTTATTTGCAGTTAACTTCATACTCCGAGGTGAGAAAATCTCTTGCAGTTTTTCCTGGCTCAGCTTGACATTTTCCCATTCTTCGCGAGGTGTGAATCTGAAATCACGAGACAGTTAACCATAACCGAAAAGACATCAAAATTACACATGAAAAAAGAATAAGACATGAAAACTGAGCTCCAACAGTGTGGATGGTGCAACTTCCCCTGCCTTTCATGAATGGACAAATTTGCTTTGGAACTGGAGACCATCATCAGTATTGTGTTTCAACCCAGCAAAGTGCCAAAGCGATGGTCCCCAACATTGAAAAACATAAATTCAAGAGGTTTGATATAATGTGTTGAGGAATCGCTGTGCCAACTGGTCTTACTATTAACTAAGATTGTTTGCAGCGAGAATGGGACAAAGTCAGTATTGGTGTACATTTTTGTGCCATTGATTTTTGAACGATTTTGTTGAAACCTGCTAGAGAATTTGAAGTTTTAAGTGTCAATGAACTACAAAATGGTAAGTAATCACCTGGCTCTCTTTGAAATCTTCTCAGCATCCTTAGCAGACAGTCCAGCAGCTTTGAAGTCGATTTCACCTTTGGCTACATACTCTCCAATGATATCACTGACTCCACTCAGACCAGAGATACGGAGCTGCTCAGCCTCTGAGAGAGGTCGGTCATCTGGGCTGAAAAAGAGATTTTTACTCTTTGTAGCAGAGGACCTCGCATCGGACTGATGATACTTTAGGATTTTTCGATTAAGTTGAACCAAGCCAGGGACCTTATTCACAAAGCCCCTTAACTGTAAGGGTACGCAAATCCTTTGTCAGGCTAATTGTGAACAATAGGTTGCCCGCAAATGGACAATAGTTTACACACTCCTGTAAGTTAAGTTACAAGAGCTTCGTGAATAAGGTCCCATGATTTCAGTAATTTCATCGCAGAAAATGGCTGTGTATTATATCCTTTATTTGCATACCAGCAGGAAATCATCTATTTGTGTGTGTTAGTTATACGATTTCAGTCAAAGTAATGATGCGGATGCAGTAACTTCTCACCTTCTTCTCTCAGGGCTTTCAGATCGAGTTGGTTTACCAGGACTGTCAGGGGAGTCCTAAAATAAACGACGCAACGCATTAGCTGCATCAGATTGTGCAGGCCACTAAAAAATGTAGCATATAACGAATATGTAGGGGTGGCCTCTATTGGAAAACCATTCACTGTTTGGGCAAGCTCTTTCAATTACCGGTACTCCGTCAAGATTCTGCGGGGAGGAATACAATTAACACAGCAATGAATCCGAAAGTTGGTGATACTGACACCACCAAGGTGGTGACAAGAATCACCAGGCGTTTAAAACATAGTTCATTTTTTCCACACATGTGACCCATCACCACAAAACAGATATCCAACATAGAGCACAAAAAAAAGACACACAAAATGATAGTAAACATAAAGTCGTCTGTGAATTTTGCAAATTTTCGACCCCAACCTCCATTACCACAAAACAAAGTACAAAGTCGCTCTGAAGTTGGCAGGTTGAGACCAACGTTTTGTGAATTTCAGTAGGCCTAGGCGTATTGCCTGTCTTTTGTAAAACCTAAGTGATTACATTTCTTCCTTTATCTCCTGGAGTTATTTTAGTTCATCTTGGTTCACATCTTGTGCGCCTGATTTGATGTGACGGGTCACATACCGTATATGGCAGACTTTCATGGTGGACTTCAGATATTTTTCAGATAGGATTCTCTCGGTAACGTCATTTCTGAAGAGTTTTCCCCATGAAATTGAGGCATTCCCAAAACATGCACTACAGAAGCTGTAAACACTGCTAAAGCGTGCTTTTGGTAGGGGACCATTAGGTGCAGGTGCAACTAGCATAAGCAGACTCAGCCTACCTCAGATTTGGATGGTGGAGAGGCAGGTTTAAGAGTCTCTTCAGACTCTGGACGAGGAGTAGGCGTGTCATCTCCATCACCGCTGGGTGATTGTTCCATGGGATCATCACTGCCTTTTTTTGACGGCGCATGCGATTCAGGCTCGGCTACTATTTCTAAAGCTTGTGTTTCTACAGCTGATTCTCTATCTTCTCCACTAGGAGCCTTGGGGGAAGGGGAAAGGGTGCAAATGAAAGCAGGGAGCGCAAGCAGCAGGAAAAGCACACAAAGAGATTCAAGTCATGTCCGGGTGGTCATACAAAGGAACAGGATCATAAATTTTGGTTTATGGTACCGTCAGAAATTGATAAGCAATCACACGTTTATGAATTTTTGATGGTACCACACATGTCCCAACACAGTAAATAAAACATGAAGAAAATTTCATGGTCATCTTCTAAATGCAGCAGTGAATGTTTGCAACAAAGGAAACACAAGCAAGCAAGCAAGCAGGCATGCGGCCTAACTAAGATGCAAAGGATGCTGACAGCTGTCCAAACATGCAAAATTAATCACAGGACAAAAGACACTATGTCCGAAACCCTGGAATGAAGCTCTACTGGACATTACGGTTCTAGGGTCTGGCGTATTTTTCTGTTGTGAAGATGCCTAAGTTAGAGATCTTCACAACAGGAAAATACGCCCGATTTAAAACATGGACAGTTATAAAAATATGAAAGAAGGACCTACCTCCTCAGATTCCTCATCCCCGTACGCAGCCTTGGATCGTGGATAAAGTGGGTGCATGCTTTCAGTGAGATTCTCTATTGTATTCATAAGCTGAAATGAAGAAAATCTCATTAAACGGCAAACTACTTCCACGGATTTACTCAGAGGTTTCATTCAGATGAATCTGAACAAATGTGACCCTCCACCACAAAACCAGTCGGAAGTCGCTCTGAGGTTGGCAAGTTGGGACCCAATTATCTGTTAATTTCAATATTGTCTGTCTATTTTGAAATCTGCGTGATTCTATTTCTTTATCTCCTGGTGACATCTCAGTATGTCGACCGGTAGGCCCATTTTCCATGTGACTTCCATCTGGTTTTTTGGTGGAGGGTCACAAATATGACGGTCATCTGATTCAAACTTACCGACTTGGCATCTTTGAATTCCTCGTCAACATTCTGCGCAATCTGGTCCACAGCGTTCAGTTGGACGTTCATTTCTTGGAGTTTTCTCAGGACTGCCTCTTTTGACTTGCTCCTGGCCACACGGCCAGCGAGGATTTTGTCAGCAAATCTGGAAAAGGGGCAAAGAGGAGCATAAGTTTGCTCGACACTGGTTGCAGTTGGATATCAAATAAATCCCTTGAAATTAATTACAACCTACCTCCTGGCTTCAGCTTCAGCCGGTGTCTCTTCAAACATTTTCAGTGTTGTCTGGTCGGGACCTAGTTTCCTTGGTGACATGGAATCTACACGACGCTCATCATGACTTGTATCTGATAGAACAACAATACATACATGTACAATGTTATTGGTGTACATGTAAATATTTCTGACCAGGGGTTTGCTCAGAACAGCTGAATTATTTTTCATTTAAGAAATTTTCCACAGACAGATGTGAAAATCAATTTCATAAAGAATCAGCAAGTGTGGATGTGTATTATGGGACATCCTGTGTGAAGAATTTTGCCCTTTATGAAGATTAAGATACCTGTTTTCTCGGCCCTGGATTTTTCCCACGGAGGCTTTGGCACAACAGGTGACAACGATCTCTTCTCTGGCGATTTTTCTTCAGATTTTTTCCCGATGGAAGATACGATATCATCAGCATAGTCACGATCAATCTCCACAACATTGATGTAGGCTCTACCAGGGCTGCCACCACTCTGCCAAGGAAGAAAATCATGTCAAGTTAGAGTGCTAATATACAGGAAGTCAACTTCCAGATTTTGCAAATTTTCGACCCCAACCGGGGTCTTCTTCAGGCTGGCACTTAACAGTACAAGACTCTAGAATAGACTGAGCTGAGTCCCTGAAGTAGATCTAGTCAGGGTCATGACGTCCCGCATGTCACTTCATGATGTCTTGAGGTGAGACGAAAAAAAATCAAATTGTTTCATGACGTCATAATCGCTGAAACAACTGGATTTTTTTTTCGAGTCGCGTCATGGCGTTCAGCAATGATGTGGAGGACTTCATGACGCTGACCCGTCAGGTGCTGCACTCTTTTGGAGAGATACCGTCTATTAGGAGAAGGAAAATAGGAACTTACCCTTCCTGATGGCAGAACGTCAGAAGATGGGTGAGCAGTAGAGGAGCCGTAGCGGAGACCAAACATGATGTCTGGAGCTAGGATATTCGTACCTTCTCCCGCCTTGTCCTTGATGTAGTCTAAAATTGCCTGTTTCACTGTAAGATCAAGTGGCAAGTGGAATTAGGAATAGTCATCACAGACTTACTAGTAGGGGAGCCAAGCACAAAAAATAGTAAATAAGGTTGCACAAAAAGATATACAATTGCTGTAAACATTTTTTGGTAGGTATATCTGTTCTACATAAGAATTGGGAGGGCTGCTCGGTCATCTCTCTTGCGAACTCCTGTTATGGACCCTTTTATAGTTTGCTACTGACTTTATCATTGGGCTGGTGGACTCGATTTTGTACAGGGGCAGAGGAACCAATGTACAGCTATCTTCTGAATGGTTGGGTTTAGACCCTATAAATGTATTACTAACAGATAGAAATATGGGGACAGTGAATCAAATAAACATGGTCTTAAATATTTTCAGTTGCTACATTCACCTTATTTTATACCTTCATGCTACATTGCAGTTTTAATGTAAAACTAGAAATTGACTTGCGAGTCAATTTGAAGACCGCCCTTGAAAATTCACTGATGAATTTTGTAAGTATGTTAGGGCGATGTAGAAACTGATGATATTGGGACTGAACATGCGTCATTTAGGCCTACAGTGTAGGCCTACATTTATGATGTAGATGTACACGACTTTACAGTGGGATTGCGTGTTTCGCGGCAGCCAAAAGCAGGGGTTATTGTTTTCAAAGTTAGGCCTACTAAATTTCACAATTGGTAAACTGGTCGGGTCATGACCATAAAAATGTTATTGATTTCAGACAAATGTGCGTGTCATTTTCCCCGAAATACGGGTAGGCCTACATCATGGCACTGGGTCAAATTCATTTCGATCTCTGATTGGCCAGAGGACCTGAAACGTGCTGTGCGTGGCGTCACAGTTGATCCGAGATGAGATGACGTCAGCGAAAACCCCGCTGCCGCGAGTGACGCTGCAGCGTCATGCTCGACGTCGTGGTGACGCTGCGTTCTTAGGCCCGACGTCATGGGTTGTTGACGTCATGGGCAAAGGTAAATGCGTTAGGACAACAGACTTCATCTAATTAAACAGTTCATTGTTGGCGGATGACCCCCAAAATCAATAGGTTTCCGTGTAACATGCATATCCACAACTCCTGAAAGTTTCGTCGCGATACGTGGCGTATTTTTTGAGTTATCGTGATGAAACCACAGATTGGACGGAGAGAGAGATCGAGAGAGAGATCGAGAGAAATCCAGTGAAACCAATGAAGACCGCCACCTTCTGAGGTGGTGGCGGTCTTAATTACACATATCGGACCAAATACCCCAAAAGTGATTTCCACTTGCCAAAAGCAATTAAGAACACCCTTGGCTGATTCAGAGGCACCATATTTCTATCTGTTGGTAATACATTTATAGAGTCTAAACCCAACCATTCAGAAGTTAGCTGTACATTGGTTTCCATGGCCCTGTACAAAACCAAGTCCACCAGTCCAATGATAAAGTCAGTAGCAAACTATAAAATGGTCCATAACAGGAGTTCGCAAGAGAGATGACCGAGCAGTCCTCCCAATTCTTATTTAGAACAGATATACCTACCAAACAATGTTAACAGCAATTGTATATCTTTTTGTGCAACCTCCAACCCTTATTTTGCACAATTCTGGCCTTTGGCTCCCCTACTATTACATGTATATTTTTGAGAATGAAATGTGAAAGGGGCTGTTCATTTTCGTCACTTGAGGAATCTGAGTTGTGATCCATGGGAAAACGAAAAAAGCTTTGCACTTGCAAATTGCAGGGATTATTTGTTGTGCTGTACAGAATAATCGCTGCAATTTGCAGCTTCATAGCTTTCTCCATTTTCTCAAGGATCACAACTCAGACTCCTTAATTGACGAAAACGAACAGCCCCTTTTGTATGATGGTAACAGGATGATTATGAAATAATGAACAGATACCTCTGTGAAGGCATATTGTAAAATGTACACTGAGTGCACTGTGCATTAGAGCATGCCGCAATTTATCTCGGTCAACTTTCACACACGGTCAACACCATTCTGCTTCAGAAGGCCAAAATCTGTGTTCCAGTCCTCACCTGGGTCAGGAGTACCAGCTCGTGGAGTGGTATTGGTTGCAAAGTCCACCCTCTTCCCTTTCCCTTTGACGAGTACCTCATACTGTACTTTAGCACTTGTCTCCTCATCGTCTTCATTTGACTTGTCCAAATACAGGTACTCATCAAAAAGACCTGAAATTGGTGCAAGTTAAGCTCTTCATTATCAATACAAGAAGGTACCAGAAATAACTCATGCGGAGAAGTGATTAAAGACCCAAATCAAGAACATTAGGGGTAATTTTGACATCCTGCAATGACACCAGGAAGAGGCTGCTCAATTATGAAATGATCGATCCCATCAGTGGTTCTATAGGAGGAAAAAGATGCATCTCCAATACCTTTTGAAAGTGCATATCCATCGTGAAGTTTCTGTCCGTCTTCATCAGTACCTGTGCTGTATTGTACCTCCTGATCAGTGGCTACCCTGGGGGTGACCTGAGTAGAGACAGGCTGGTGGAGCTGCAGATGAACACACAGGAGTTTTTTCATATAAAATTGGTAAACGGAGGCTTGAAGCTTCAAGGTATTTGAAAATGTTCACAACAAAATCGTATTGTGAGTTCTTACATTTACAGAAATGAATTGTAAATTCAATTTGCTGGTACCGGTAATCGTAACTACCTCCGTGAGTACCACAGCCTTGACTATGGCAACGTCACGTGTGCTGCATTGGTGAAGGAAATGCTGTAAGATTATTACCTTTTTCGGGGTTCCTGGTGAAGTCTGAGTTGTTGACTCAGCAACAACGGACCGACTCACACGCGTAGGTTTTGGGGGCAGGCTATCCCTGCTATTCTCCTCAGAGTCTGATTGACTGTACTTCCGGATTCTCCTCTCCCTTCTGGAAAAAGGTTGAATACTGAAGAATTGAGCCTACTTAGGAGTCCTGGTAGAATAGATCCGAAGACCCTTATACAGATATTAATCTTTCAATGGCAGATTCAGCTTGAAGAGTACCAGGAACCCTCAAAGTGCAGTGCGACCATCATCGACTTGGAAAATCGAAAACTCAAAAAGCTTTAAGGCGGGGGGCTACCTATAGCTGAGCTCATTCCCTAGTGTCAATCCACGGAACTGGCCTTTGTGCGACCAGTCATTCACATTCAGATTAAATCCGCTCACCCTGGTATACTGTTTTCGAAAAACCAATCTTCAGTGTACGTGCCGACCCTAAATCTTTTGGCCCGAACTTATAAAAGATGTCTATCTCTTAGACAAGTCTAACTCGCCAAGACAAGTCTAAATCAGTCGTCTAGCTTAAACTGCGATTACAGAAGGATGTCTAGCTTAGACGTGTCTAAAACTGCCGTCCAAAGATAGACAACGATGTCCAAATAACAAAGGAATTGCAAAACATGCCAGGGGGCTTGTTTTGCAGTTGTCTAAGCTTGTGATTCATTCATAATTTCAAGTTTTATGGTCTTAAAAGGTGTCCTAGTGGCCCT
>NMRB01001098.1:42124-66012 GCA_002633025.1 Notospermus geniculatus | reverse complement strand
TGGCATCTGATTGGAGAACACATTCTGTGGGCCAATAGGGGGCACCACTAACGGTGGCGGTCTGTCGTATTCAAAATGCAATAGAGGTATTCCGATATCCAAGTTCGTAAAACTGCCAGGGGCATGACTTTGCTGCGGCACAGTGAAGTTGTTGAAAAAGTACGGAATGTTCTCATACGAACCGCTTCCGCGTCGCTGCGAACTGTCCATCCAGGCAGCTCTGGGCTGCTGTGGCAATGGAATATCCGGAAGCCTAAAGGGTTCAGGGTTCCTTAAGGGTTCAGGGTTCCTAACCTGCTGTTGGCCGCCCAACAACGGATTATGAACTTGTTGGTTAGCATCCAAACGAAGCAGAGGAATTCTCAAACTTGGGTCATGGTGGCCTGGGTTACCGAAAACGGGCCTAGTATCCACTAGCTGGTTCAACTCCTGCAGAGCTGACGGTAAGACGTTGGCATCCGGTCTCTGTTTCCTCCGTGCACGTCTTAATCTAACGGAACTCTGTTCCCCCGGCATGTCAAAAGCAACTTTTTGCTGAGATCCTTTACTCCCGGACGAAGAAATCTGTTCAGGAGATGCAGTCTTCTTCCCCGAAGATGACCTACTCTTCTGCGGTGGCTGGTTTTCATAGTCTGCCGTTTCAGAAACCAGGCTTCCCGTCGACACGTCAAAGTCTGTGGCATCGCAGACAGTATCTTGAACCTGTCTGTTATGACCACGTCGATTTTCTTTAGCACCGGTGTTTGTACCGGTAGAGATCTGTCCAGCTTCCTTTAACGTGAGAGTCGTCTGTGTAGCAGCAGTTTGAGGGATCTGAGGGTTGGATCGGCTGTGTTGGAAACCCAGTTCGGGGTTAACGAATCCGATAGGCTGGAGACCTGCCATATTGACTCCATCTCCATCGACTGCACCTAGCATGGCTAGTACGCTGCGGTGCTGAATCTGAATGAAGGGAAAGGGAAACAATTAAGAAAGGGGCTCAGAATGTCAGATTGTTTTGTTCCTTGTTAATGTTTAACTCTATAGACACGTGGGGTGAACTGAATGCACGGCAGGAGGAAACCAGAGTACCTGGCTGTCAAGAAAGTCACCCTCTCTATCACATTAAGACCGGGTCCAACCGTGAATCAAACTTGGGACCTCAGAGGTAACAGGCACCAATGTTTGAACTGCGCCACTCCGACAACTCCAAGATGCCCATGGTTGGAGTTACTGAATGCAGATATTGAGCCCATATAGAGGCTATGCACATGACGTCATCAGCGAGATGATGCCATGTTGGATGGAATGTTGTGACATGCTGACGCAGTGCATCTGACCACGTGCTCCGTCCATTTTCCATCCAGCACGTGGCGTCATACCCATTGATGACGTCATTTGATGACGTCAGTGCATAGCCTCTATATACACGATTGCACACCAACCCCAAAACTCATTTTCTGCAGGAATTTTGACAAGAAACATCATTTCAACACTCACCTCTACAATTCTCCGCAGCTCTGACCTAATAACTCCCGACAGCTGATTCCCAAGGTCCTGCATATCTCCTACTGGTACTGTGGCAGGATTTATCGGTTGAGGATCGACACCGGTCTCCACAGAAACTACTTCGGTGGGCTTGACTTCATCCTCTTCTAATTCTGGAGGAGCATTTGTGGGGTCAGCAAGGTCGATATCATTGGAGAGTAAACTGAAAGGAGGAGGTACATACCGGTAATTATCAAGAGTTTTGACATTCAGAGATGTACAGAAAATTGTGTCCTCTCAAATCTCACATGGCAAAATACGAGCAAACCGTGCGACAGGACAAAGTTTTAAGGTGCTTATCCACACAGGAGTTTACTCATGCAAGTTGGCTCTCTATGGGCAAGCAGTAGAAAACTGTGGGCATGTTGCCATTCGTCAAAGTGTAAGCCGTAAGAAAAGCAACAATGCTGAACTGCCCATTGAGAACCAACCTGAACAAGAAAACTCTCATGACGACGAGTGTCTTCAGATTCTTTCCCATTTCTCTCACAACATTGTCAGTTCTGTGCAGTGAGCAGCTAAGATGAAGCCACTAACCTACACTAAAATTGGTACCCCAGTCATATACCTACTTAGTTGCGCGTGCCGATAGACCAATCCTTTATTACGTAATGACTCTCTCAAGTCTACATTGTCAGTTTCCCATTTAGGGGTTAGAAATAGTGTACTTTGAAGATTTCCTTCCCATTTCAGGATCGGATCCAGGATTTGGGAAAAGAGCGGGCGTCTGTGCTCGGAACATTGAAATTTGCGCCAAATTCCATAATTTCATGTTGATTTTACTGATTTTTTGGCTAAAAGGAGAGGCAATCGCCCGGCGCGCCCCTCTGGATCCGTGCCTCCATTTTCGCTTAGGTGATGAAGTGTCACCCTAGGACCATTCTGAAGCCAAGCAAACTACAGTTGTAACTCTCACCCTATACTGAAAGAGTCTCTTACATGTCACCCAAACGGTGTTCCAGCCATGCCTTATATGGTCTGTCAGTCAAGTGACTGCCCTCAGCGACAGTCCACAGCAGCACAGTCACATAACATAAGCGACAAATAACCCCTACTCCATCTCTTGTACCCAGCTTCTTCTATACTACCCTCATTGAACTCCCCTGTATACAGGACAAGTCAAAGGTACCCCGAAAACTTTACAGCAAATTTCCCCCAAAAAATTTTGAGACCCCCACAGCAACGGTTGCAAATCATACCCCAAAGGAAATAGTCCTTCAATTTCAAAGTTGCAAAAAGAAAACATACCCTTTCAAGTGATTTACATGTATCCTCAGAACTCACTGAATTCGAAAATCAAGTACCGGTAGTGCATTTTCACACCAAGTCCAACATTTGTTCAATATTATACAGGTATCAATACATTCGACCCAATTTAATACAACACCTGCACTGACACGCATGAAGAAATGTGCGAGCAAGCATAGGCTTAATTAATAATTTTGACAATGACCCACACCACATGAATGGGTCTCTGTCCTGGGTAATACTTTCATACATTTATTGATTTCTTAAGAGGTTTGATAATAAGTAGGTCAGAGGATAAAAGCAGACTTCCATTGTCTGTTGACTTTCACTTGTCTTTTGTAGATTGGTTTCTGATATCTCAACAGTAGGACTACAACTGAGATCAGTGGCATGTGTTATCCATAATCATGGAATCAAATTTTGGGCGTTTATATCGAGCACAGCCCCCTGAGAGCAATCTATGCACAAGTCTGCACATTTTAGATGTCGGTTAGGGCATATTGGAACCCAGACAACAGAGGCCGGGATCGAACTCAGCCGTGACCTCTCGAACTACAGGGTGGGCCAGAGAAAGTGTCCCTCGAACAATAGGGAAACAATAGAAATGCTATTGTTCGAGGGAGACTTTCTCTGGCCCACCCTGTAGAGTCTAATGCTCAACAGCTGCGCTGCCGCTCTCTCTTCAAGAGCAAGCTCTCTCTTTGAGAGCAATCTCTGTCTGAGAGCAATCTCTGTCTGAGAGCAATCTCTGTCTGAGAGCAATCTCTGTCTTTGAGAGCCAGCTCTTCTCATCGAGAGCAAGCTCTCTCTTTGCGAGCAAGCTCTTCTCTTTGAGAGCAAGCTCTCTCTTCGAGAGCAAGCTCTTATCTTTGAGAGCAAGCTCTCTCTTTGAGAGCAAGCTCTTCTCTTCGAGAGCAAACTCTCTGTTTGAGAGCAAATCAAGAAATGAACCTGCAGTAAAATCAACTAAAAAGGACACGCAAGGGATAGGAACATCACTCAATATGGAGTGTGCAATCGGACAAGATTGTAACAGATAATGGGAAATGTGACCAAATGTGCACAAAGCATTAAACGCAAGCAAGGTGATTTAGATTGGTGCCTGTGTGAGTGAATGAAATTCTGAAAAAAAATCTAAGTTGGCAGGACACAGGATGGGATAGAATTCATAGGAGATGCATGACAAAGATGAAATGGAAGCTAGAATGATCTAGAACACAAGTCCAAACCTGTCTTTCCCATGTTTGTGTTGGTGTGAACTCCTAGAAAAGGCAATTATCAGTTAGGCAACACTAACCCATTCTCTGACAGTATTTATTACCGTACTACAATTTGACTTCAGACTTGACTGTTCACGTGGCCGGCAAAGAATTTGGGAAAACCTGGGAATGCTTCCATCATTTCAAGAAATCCAGTTTCCTTTTTTAAATGCCATGCTCACGATTCAACCATTGCTGTACATTCGGTGTATATGCCAGGGTCATATAGTGCACTGATGGAGATTAACACCGGTAAACACTAAATTATTCATCATTTGGTGTTTAATGAGTCATATAGTGCATACAACACCAGTAAAACGCTAGTTCAATATTTGGTGCTAACATGGTGTCATTATGCATTGATATGAACGAAGCACCATCATGAGGGAAATTCCATGTAGGCTACTTTTCGTAGGTGGCGACACCGTGCAATACATCTTTAAACCAAGTAGTGGGCATGGTACGCGAGCCGTACCAAACGTATTTTAGAACCCCACTCTTATGGTACAGCTCCTGTACCATACGTATTCAAAGGGTTAAGTCAGTTGCAGACATTTACCTCCCAAATACAGTCACGACAGTAAATTTCAAATCAAATAGGAATAAGAGTCGTGTTCTTACCTTCCAGTCAGGTTGTCACGAGAGACGCCAGTCAGCTGGTCATCAATGGTCAAGGTGCTGATGTTCAGGGTACTACTCAAAAGATCTTCACTGCTGTAAAACCAAAATGTCCGATATGCTGAGAAATTCATTCAGACATCATTCAGCAGTGTGTCACATTTGATATTACGTCTATGTAACTTACCCCAAAATCAGCAAATTTGAGGGGAATTTCTGGAAGACCGGATGTCTGGTTTATCCATTTACAGGACATTTGCAAGGCCCCTTTCCAAAATCGAATTCAGGGTAAAAATGTACATTGTGTGCACTGTGCATTGGACCATGACATGAATGTGCAGGTCCAACCTCGTACATTTCTGATGGACTTTTGGAGGAGGTATATTCTTATGTCTTTTACACATATTCTTATGCACTGCACTGAAATGTATTGGGAAGAAGGCAACACGAGCTAGTAAAGATAACTGAAATGAACATACCTTGCTCTTTCACTCGGCGGCCGTAACTCGTGAGTAACGCGTGATGATGATCTAATCTCTTGGACTCTATTATGTATCGGGTGGGCTCCAGAAAATTGAAGTTTCTTGACAAACTGTGATGACCTGGGTTTTGCCCTCGGCGGTTGACCAACAACATCATCCGAATTCGGCACTTTCTCAACCACTGTCACCCTGACATTAGTTGTCGTCTCTTCTGATGGTGGCACTTTTACTTCCTCTTTGTAACTCACTGGCGGTGCACGATCTGGCATCTTCACTGGACTCGTGTCAACGACCCTCGCCCGTTGGATTTTCTCAACTGCAGCATCTAAGCTCTTCAACTCCAGTTCACGAAGGTATGGCTCCCTTTCAATTCTCTCAACCCTTGCCCCTGAATTTTCTTTCTTCGGTTTAGCATTCACCTCGTATTTAAAATCCACCAGCCAGATACCCAGGAGCACCATGAATGGTTGCAACCGTACCCTAATCGCCGGCTGCGGTGTACCACTCGACGACAACCCACCTTCCAGACTGACGCCAAGCCCAGATAGATTATGATGCTTACTAGACCACCTCATCAACCAATCCAATAGAGCGGCCAAGTCGGGGTATAACTCGCGCAACTCCTCATTGAACCCTAGAAACTTGTTCATTGGTAACTCTGGGACTCCGATTTGACTCACGTCAGGGGTGCTTGGAGCTTTTGGCCGCAGATCTGACAGACTCAAGCTCCGTTTGTTCTTCAAACTGATTCTAGGTGAAGTATCTTCCGCCTCTGGTGTGCTGCGAACATTTGCTGCACTGTTGCTTCGCTGCAACTTCCGTTGACCAAAATACCTGGTGTCCTCTTGACTAAAACTGACACTCCTCTGAATTTTCTTCTCTTGGCCTATCTTATCCAGACTCGTTTGACTAGACGACTTCTTTTTCAGAATAGGCATGACTGGCGGTGGCTTCTCTCCTGGAGGTGCTAACTCGGAGACGCTGTGGCTGCGCATCAGAAGACGGGGCCTGGACGGCGTATTGGGGGTCGACGAAGGGGACGATGAGGGTGACGTACCATCCTTCAGGAGAGATTTTCGTGGGGAAGGAGGCGGCGTCCCTGTCACTTTCTCACCAGGAGAATGGGGCGACGACTTAGGGCTATAAAGGCTGAGATTCTTGTTCTGCTGCAAGCTAGACATAATCCTGAAGGACAGGGAGCTCAACTCATTGCTACGAATCTCCTTGCTAAAGGGGGGTAGGAGTGGCCAGATATGTTGCTCGCGATGGTTGTGTTCATCATCTTGTAACTTGGAGAATGCAACCGTAAACATGGTGTCAAGGAAATGCAGATACAGTCCGTCAATTTCAAAAGGCCTGGAACCGATGTGTAGAATGTCTCCTTTGAGAGGACGGTTCTTCGGGTCAAAAACAAAATGTTCGATGTGGCCGAAAGCTTTTGCTTGACTTTTATGAAGCTTTGGAATGCGTTGACAATGCTGATGAAAGTATGACGATAGTGTCTTTCCGCGTCGAGCCTTGATCAGCTTTTTGGAAAGGCGAGCCAACTTATCATCACTTGAGACTGGAAGAGAGAAATCATCTGACCAGTCTTCTTCAGAATCAGAAGGAATGACCCACCAAAAATACGCAGCCTTCTCAAAAACGTTTTGAGTTGAAGGCTTCCGGCTGGGAATAGAAGGCTGAGTGTGGCCTTTTTGCTATGATGAAAGGGGATGAGCACCTAAGAGACTAACCTGCACAAAGTGTGTATCTCAGAGACGGTGACTTCGATTACCTTCAAATTCGCACATATTATATCTCATGTGAAGTGATTGATAACATCAGGAAGAAAAATTATTTTTGTCAACTTTTACCCATTAATTTGAAACAATGGTTTTTTTAGATGGCTAGAAATGGTGGAAAAAATAGGATTTATTGTCTCTGTTTTCACAGTGGCTTGAAGAACGCTACAAAGAAAAATCCCCAATGCTTAGTTTTGATTTATTCATCTCAGATTGACAGGAAATGAAGCAAGAAGATTCTGTGATTTCTGGGTGAACTCATGCTCTGGAAGAGCCCAAACAACTCTTCACAACAGGCTTCCAAGTTGATTATCCAATGTGGTAAGCCACAGGCAGTTTAGCACAACAATAATCCTTTATTTACCATGGTCAATGGAGAGTACTCGTGTCCTAGGTCAAACTGGCCAATATTGTTCAATTGATTCCCCTATAATTCATGAATTATCACCAGTTCCTGCACAGTCCATAGATATTACATAATGAAAGAAGGGGAGTCATAACAAAAATAGGATACTTTTTCCAGTCACTAGCCACCACACCATTCATGTGGCCTCAGCTCATGTCAAAGACCAACCATTGATTCCCCATTACATAATTCTGAAGTGCCATGGGGTTACGCCTACATGAATCTGTCTGAGCCCTTTCACATTACAAGGCCTAATACAAGCCAAGCATAACACAGACAGAAATAGATTTGTTTTGGTTCTTCCAGAGCATAATTCCACCCACAGATCACAGAATCTTCTTGCTTCATTTCCTATCAATCTGGGATCAATAAATCAAAACTAAGCATTGGGACTTTTTCTTTGAAGTGGTCTTCAAGCCACTGTGAAAACACAGACAATGAATCCTGTTTTTTCCACCATTTCTAGCCATCTAAAAAAAACCATTGTTTCAAATTAATGGGTAACAGTTGACCAAAATAATTTTTCTTGTTGCTGTTATCAATCACTTCACATGAGATATAATATGTGCGAATTTGAAGCTAATCGAAGTCACCGTCTCTGAGATACACACTTTGTGCAGGTTAGTTTCTTAGGTGCTCATCCCCTTTACTCATTGGTTGGAAATTTCATAGACTTTTGATGGCATTTCAAGGTATTTTGCAGGTATAATATGTGACCCCTCCACCACAAAACCAGTCGGAAGTCGCACAGAAAATGAGTCTAAACATACTGAGATGACACCAGGAGATAAAGAAATAAAATCACTCACATTTCACAATAGACAGACAACACTGAAATTGAGAGATAATTCAGACCCAACCTGCCAACCTCATAGTGGTGACTTCCGACTGGTTTTGTGGTGGAGGATCACATATGGCCTTCTAAGGTACCGGTAGATAAACTGACTCAGGAGGGTCCATTTAAAAAAAAATTTCAGATGGCAGCACCAATGCGGGTAGGTAGCAGAATTGCCGCCCGTCACCTCTCATTGAGAAGAATGCCGCACACTGCACTGCATGTCATGGTCACAAAGCACAAAGAGTAGAGGATTACATGTGTTGTCACAACACACAGTCAATCCATTAGTCATAGATTTGTAACCATAGTGAAACAAAACATATAAAACGATATTTTACCTTTCGATGTAGACGTTTCACTCGATTCCTCGTCTCCCAAAAACACACGCTGCCACTCCTTCCGTATCCGCACCAACTTCTCTTGAACAATCCCGTCGAGATTCTCCTCATCGTAAAAGTACTGAACCATGATATCCGCTGTTTCTCGATTGGCAGGAAATTCAATCAGTTGCGACAAGAGGGCCTCGTACACCTCTTCTTCTCCGTCGATAAAATGGGTGAATGGTACCATTTGTATTGTCCATTGCAGTGTACTGTAGCAATTCTGCAGCCATTGGTCTTCTTCAAGATCCTGATCCGAACCCTGAAAAATCACAGAAGTCTCAGTGACATTTAGCAACTAAGGGGTTCACCCTTTATCTAAGGGTGGTGATCACTTTCATGTTACAGTCCCACTGAAAACTGGTGTCCCCTCAGGTTGACTTACACACCACAGGCCCAATTCAATTACAGAAGTTTCTGTTTCCGTTTTTGTAGTGATCGGTGCAGTTTTCACTGACTTTGGTGAGTCCTTCAATGGTTAGCTGGTCCTTCAACAACCACTGCAAAATGTGTTGGGAACTGCTGAAGTTGAAATGAGCCTTAAGACTGAAGTGCCTGACTCAGGGCTATGCAGGTCAAGTTCCAATACTGGAACAGATTCACACTCAATGCCACTAAAGTTTAGGCCAATATCTTGAAGGACTCTGGCCTCCTATTAAAGCCCCACTGTATTGAATGTGAAAAACGCAAATCATCGCCGTGATTCTCGCACGACGTCAGCGTAGTGTAAAATGTACTACGCTCTGTCAGAATATATTAGAGCTCTCCCTGCAGTTTTTTCCAATGCGTGCTGAAAACTAGGACTTGATTCTGCGATAATAAGCAAGAAGTCAATCTCCAGAATTCACGAAATTTCGACCCCAACCGGGGTCTTTTTCAAGTGGAACTTTACAATCTGAAACTCTAGAAAAGACTGAGTCCCGAAGACTTGATTCTGCGAAGTGCGTATCAGGCAAGCATTTTGGGGACCTTCACGAGGCTATGGGTAGGTGCACTCTCCTAATATTTTGAAAATATCGTAAAATTCAATACTGTGGGGCTTTAAGCTGTGTATACTGGACACCCAGAATGCGGAATGCTGAATGTGCGGAAACGGTATATACTATGCATTTTTGCATACAACATATCGCTTCCGCCTCCCGTATACCGCATTCCTGATGTCTGGTAAACGCAGCTTTACTCTGATAATATCATCAAAACACATGCAATGACAGAAGTACCTCGAGATAGTCTGTGCTCTTAAGTACAGCAGCCTTTTTCCTCAGCGAGATCGACATCTTGTCTCTACAGTGGACCAGCCACAGAAGTGTACAGAAGTCACGGAATGCCGACAGAACGTTCTGGATTGTTGTATTCATCAGGTGGGCATCTAGGAGGGAATTGTCACCAAAAGTGTCCAAAAGTTCACCCATGTCCACTGCAGTGCTTGTTGCAAGATTCTGTAACCGAAAATTTATGTCAAGGAGAGGGCCGATATGGTTTTTGGGAGAGCACATTCAGGAGATCGTCTCCGATTCTCATTCAGTGAAATCTATTTACATTCCAACATGTACGGACTCTCAGTGTGGATGGCGCAGTCACAGTGGATAAGCATCCCACTTGAGATGACAATGACAGGCAGTGAAATTCCCTGAAATTGCACTAAAATACCCCGATAAAGTTGACTTCCTCAGGCGTGGATCCAAGGGAGGGTGCACAGGGGCGCGCGCCCTCCCTTTTGGCCAACAAATCTGTAAAATTGACCGTGAAATTCTGGAATTTGGAGCAAATCATTGAAATTTACTGCAGATTTCAATGTTCCTAGCACAGTGCGCCCCCTCTTTTCCCAAATCCTGGATCTGCCCCTGCTCCTTCCAAGAAAAACTTTCCTTTTTGAACGATTTCCAGTGACTTCAATCTTTAATTTTTTCAAAACAATCTGTGGAAATTCTCATCTCTAGTTGCACTATACATGTAACAATCCATACGAGATGATAATGTAGTCTTCATAGACATTAACAATTACCCTGAATGGTTCTCCCTTAACTTGAACCTTGTTGAGTTGGTTGATGTACCACCTCACAGCAGGGAGAGTGGTATCCGATGCATTGAAAACCAACAGAATCAATTGCACAACCGAGGCAACCTCCAGCCGCAAGTTCTGTTCATTTTCCACCTCAGATGTCGTATGTTCCTGAAAGGGAGAATTTGGTCAGGTTTATATCGGACGTACTTTACAAGATCATGGTCCGTATTCCAGAAGCCTCCTTAACTTTAAGGTCCACTTTAAGCTTTTGTATTCTGCACTGCAAACAATAGGGAGGTTTCGAAATCAAACGATAAACGTAAACGACAACGTTATTTTTGTACCGAAAATGCAATATAAAATCTGGTTAATGTGTAGTACGAAAAATAACGTTGTCGTAAAGTTTACGTTTATCGTTTGATTTCGAAACCTCCCTAACAGCTAAAGATAAACCTTAGAGTTAAGGAAGCTTCTAGAATACGGCCCCAAGTCAGACATGCAAATGGGTCCAAGGCATTTTCATAGAGTCGTTTGTAGTTGAGGTCTGTGGCCCCAAGGATCGACCTTGGGTCAAGCAGGACTCTATAAGGGTTAATATGTACCTCCAAAGTTGTGGTAGGCTGAGGACAATACAGTGGTGGCGCTGGTAGGTAGAAACCCTGTGGCACAAGGGCAGGAAACTTCTTGACAAGCTCCTTCAGCTTGCTGACTAGGCTTTGTAGCAACCAGGAGGTCACGTCAGCCTGGCTGATCGTTGCTGCAGTCAGAATCTCGCGGATTGTTTTCGTCATCTGGTCGATATTCGTGTGATCTTCATCCGGGAGTGAGCCTACCAAGAGTAGAAGGTCAATGGAATGAGAGTTTTGGACATCATGTCGAAAGAGGCCTCAAAAGCTTTGACAAAACTACACGAAATCTTCTTAGTATTACAAAATCATCAATGCAATCGGTACCATTCTACATGTATTTTGGATTCTTTGTTGGGCTATAAAGGACACTAAAATACCAAGCTGGTTCTCATAAAGGTATCACATGGGTCCTTCGACAGGGTTTTGACAGACTCTTTGAATAGCACTGAATATTGAACTATCTATTTTGTAGATGGGGATTTAGTTCAGTGATGAGTGTTGTTGTCCCTTAATGCTGAGGGGAGTGCCAGATGCAAGAGATTGTGGGTTTAAAGCCCACATGGACAGTTATTTTACTGACCCACTGAAGCTCTCCTCGTCACAAGTCTCGCACCGATATTATTGGTACCATTCCTGGGTAACGTCTGTTTCTGTGCTTGCAGAAGGCCTTCAAGCTTTGCCTGAAGGATAGCCTGAGGTGTAAGACTGTTTGGAAGATGAAGACTTTTCTTTGTCCTAAAAAAAACAAGTGGAACAACTCAGACATTGACCTCACTGTTTTCTCGCAAGAGATTCTCTGACATGTGAAGTGGGGTCGGTCACTCCACAAATCCACAACTAACATCAACTAAAGACCTTCACACACTTGTCTGGACTACAGTGCAATTTGTATGAAGGCAGGCAGTTGAAAATAACAATGGATTTACTGTCAAATACAGTGTCGAATGTGCAAGTGTATGGAGGCCTAGCTGCCTCCTATTTAAAGTTTTTAGTCAGCCCTGAAGTCACTTGTACGGCCATTGGAACGATTGCTCACTTCTTTACAGTGAGGATGAACTACTGCACCAAGACCACACTGTGTCCAACTATGAAAAACATCAATCAATCATATCTTACTTCATATTTTTCTCTGCAGCCGTCCTCTGGTAATCATTGCACGCTACTGCCAGCACGAACGCTGATTTCCAATCTCCCATCTTATTGGCGAACCATACAGCTTCGGGAATGAGACCACACATAAGCAGGTACTCCAAGGTTCGGTCCATTGTCCATGCATTTCCCAAGCCCTCCTGTCGAATGACGGCAGCGATGGACTCATGGTATATGGGAATGATCCTGTCAGCTAGATAAAACAGAATGCAAGGGCCTTGAATTTTTGAGTGGGTGTTGACGTGTTAATCTATTTTCATGGCCTGAACAGATATCGTCCAGAAAAGAAATTCAAAATGGCCGCCAGCAGCCATCTTGGTGGCAGCGCAACAGCTGTGGTTTTCGATAGGTGTCTTCTCCTATCAATGAAAGACCTTCCACAGAAGTTTCAGACCAATTCCTACAGCGGCAGGTCAGTTATCGCCCGGAAACAAAAAATTTTATGTGAGGACCGACAGACATCATGTTCGACATCTTCACGATGTCCCTCCAGCCTGTTGGGGCTGAGGTGTAAAAAGAAAGTAACCAGTACAAGAATATTCGTACGTTACAGTATCATCCTCAGGGGCGGATCCACGATTTGAGAAAAGAGGGGCGCACTGTGCTAGAAACATTGAAATCTGTGGTGAATTTCAACGATTTGCTCCAAATCCCAGAATTTCACGATTGGTTTTACAGATTTGTTGGCCGAAAGGGGTGTGTGTGCCGGGTGCGCCCCTCCTTGGATCTGCGCCCGCCTGATCCTCGGTCCTAAGAACTTGACTCAACTGTATACTTACTGACAGGTACATCCGAGTACAAAGGCGGTAGTTTCTTGGCTACGTGAGGTGGACAGACATAGAGTGTATGATTACTGAAGTAAGCTGCCATGAATCTTCCCACAGTCTGTACCAAGTCTCTAGCGCCACCGTATTCGGTACTGGGTAGGAATAGGGAACCATTCTGGGGGAAAAGAGAAATTTTTAGTTTATCAATAATTGCTCTTCAGACCCTGGTTGTTGAGAACATTCAACCTTTCGCTGCCAATTTATATTCCAAGAAACTTTGTCAACTTTCTTGAAATTAAAGGAGCGCGGTATTGACACTTTTTCTTGACAGCCAGCACCGCGCCACTTTCCAATCCAAGGGACCAACTACATGGTGAATGGACCCGATTTACTACGTACATTTTGTAATGGATTTACTACGCACATTTTGTAATGGTTTGTAGTTCGTGTTGCTGCCACGAAGTGGCTCCCTCTGGTCGGCAGTTAAATTACCCATTACAGATCGCATACCGTGCTCCTTTAATGTGGACTCTGTGTGGATACACCCTACACCATATACGTTTTGTATTTTGTGGGTAGGGTTTTTCAACAGATAGTTCTGCCATCTTTTGGTAAGTTTGATAACCAATACCCTGTAGGGGCAGCATTGGCAACCACTGGATGAATTCCGATGTGCCTCTGTAGGGGTAGCATCGGCAGAAAAAGGGTTAACTTTACAGTTGCTGCAGAAGCAGCTTGCAGAAGTTCACTAAAATTCATGGTTCTGTTGCTGGAGTAACTCAAACACCCACTCACCTGGTGTCCTGGGACCTCAAAGAACATGGACAGGAAGGCTCTCTCACTATCGTCCCAGAGATTGGGATCTTGATTATCGGGTATGCTCTGTAGGAGGGTATCAGCCATGTCAAGGGCAAACTGAAGCTCTCCCAACTGGATGGACGTGTACAGAATTGCATGCAGGAGTCGACTGGCTTTCTTACTCTGGAGTTTGGAGACTGCAAAAGTAAGGCATTCAAATCTAACTAAAATATCCAATATTATCCCCACACATAATTCTGCTAGGCCTAAGTAGAAGCACAATTCTAAAATTTTCATACTCTGTTACCAATGCAATGCAAGACTTCGATCTGCGACCTCTTTCATCTAAGGCCAGTGGCAAAAAAACAACTAGGCCACCGAGGTGTTCAACATATATTGAAAAGACAAATTCTTCAGCCCATGATAGAAGAGGGTTGACAGCCTCGGTGCAGAGGAATGAATGCCAAATCCTACCTGGGTATTCGGTAATCTTCATTTTCCACATTCGCACGGCCATATTCCAGTATCCATCAAGATAGAGGTCGTCACCTGCAAAACCAGGCATGAGCTACAGGTATGGCAAAAGACCTACATCGACTGTCTAACAAAATCACGCAAAGGGCATGTGAAGAGAGAAAATTGGAAACAGAGTACAAATCAAAGCCACAAGGACTTCATTAAGTACAGATGCTACTTCAGTTCAGCATATGGCGCAAGGAGTTGAAAGAAGTTGCACAAACTTTACCTCTGCTAGGTTTCCACGTGAGAGGAATAGGAACATTGTACTTCAACTGTTCCAGTTTCCTCTCCGTCCAACATAACAGCCATTTCGCAGACTTCATGATGTCTTCCGATGGCTCTGTCATCTGCAGAGTTCGGTAGTACCTGCTGACATGGCGATACAGACGATACCAAGGTTTCCCAAATCTAAAATAGTAAAAGTATTTTCAAAATCTCAGTAGATAAACATGCAATGCAGCCTCTCTGCAACACATACCTATGAGACTAACAGACTAAGTTTTTGATTGTTGTCCTTTATAAAGAAGTGTCCTCCTTGTAGGGGGTGGTGTTCAGTGAGGGAGATTACACTGCCCATCAAGAAATTTGATGATTTTATGCAAGCCACTAATGCCCCCACCACACTGAGGTAGTTCTCAGTTCATTCTTGAAAATGTTGCCAAACGGGCTCAAACTGTGTGTGAACGGAGTGGACATAGTGGCAACTTTTTACAATCTTTATGGACAGGCTTGGACGGGAAGGGTGCTCCAGAACTTCGAGACATTATTTGGCCAACATTACACGTTCTAGCCCGTTCTATGATTTTTTTAGGACGGGGTAGGACACTTTAAATGTGTACTTCAGTGTGACAGCACCAATATCAAAATAACCTTGAATGAGGAAGTTCCATGCCTACCTTTTGGACAAAATCTTCATGGTAGTCTTTCCAACAGACCCCTTCAATGTCATGTTATTATCGACATCACAGAGCACCTGGGGCGAATACTGATCTTCACGAGGGGTGGGGAACCGTCGCACGGAATATCCACTATCGCTTCCCCTTGGAGCCAGTGCGTATATTTGGTTGTAATCCTTCTCCATGTAGGCCAACAAAGTTGCACAAGCGCTGAGTGAATTGGCACGTGCAGTCTCGTTGTTTGGGTCTCGTGTTTTCAGCAACACGTCCATCGTAGCGTACAGGAAACGCATCATCATGGGCAAAACATTCTGCTGGACGGCGTCGAAATGACACATAGTGAGGATAGTTTTGTAGATATGCAGCACCGTTTTAACGCCTTGGGGGAAGATAAACTGGCGCTCCGACCTGAGAGAATCTGCAGACAACCCATACGTTGTCTGATGAAGGACGATTTTGAACATTTTCACCATGAGATGGACTATGTAGGATGTCAGTATCTCCATTTCAACGGTCCAAATCTCCGAGGTGGACGTGCTAATACCCCAAGCAGCAGAAAGCGAGTTGTACGTCCAGATCATCAAATTTTCATCAGTTTCCTCCTCCCTCCCAACTGCCAATGACTTCGACATCGACATATCCAAATCGCCAAAAACGATTTTCCCCGCATCGGTATCCATCACACCGAACTGCCCGGCATTTCCAAACCGTGATGTCTCCCCTGCTTCACTGTCGACTGTATCGTTGAGATGGTCATCGCAGTCTTCAAATCGGAAGGACTTCGTACTTTGCTGTAATGACAAGGTGCTCCCGAAAAAAGGCAAGTGTTTGGCCACTGCCTCTTGCCGTGGTGTGTTAGGCCCTTCTTCTCCTGGTATATCGCTGAACTTCAGCGTATCAATCAAGGAAATGTCAATATTTTTCCGTTGTCGTATTTTCCCCAGACAATTATTGGCATCAACGACTAACTCCTTGATTACCCGAAGACTGTGCATATGATCGGGGAATGAGATCACGGAGACGATGTACCCATCGGAGCAGAGGATGATGGGATAACGAGGATGGACGGCCAGTGAGTAGCGTTGTTTCATGAGGTCAAGTTCGGAGACGATTGAGCTGAGGTGCGGTGAGTTGGGGTCGTCTGGGTGAATGTTTTCTTGAGATCTGAAATTTAACAGAAATAACGGCCATGAATCTCAGAAGAGACTCAACCCCTCGAGTAAAACTTCGAACTTCCAGTTAATAGTTGAGACAAGGAAATGAAATGCATGCATTGATTCAAAGGTTTCAGGTACTTAACTCACCTGACAGTTATGAGAGGATGAAGAGGCAGGTATGTAGCGGGGCCAAGTTCAATGGAACATCCATACGTCTGGATGAAGACAGGTTCTCCAAGTCTTGTTAGAACACACAGGGAACCATTCTTTGTCACACAAGCAACGAACAAGTCATCTGACGTCCACTTTATGTCAGCTATCCAGTATGACCTGAAATAGGAATTACATGTAGTAGGAGTTTTTAATGATAAATTGATGTAAAATACCTTCTGAAGATGGTGATTTGGCCTAGTGGTTAAGGCGTGCTGAGTTCTGGCGATTGATGCCTAATGTAATGTGAGGGTCCGTGGGTTCGAGTCCGGTAGGAAGCTATGTCTTTCACCTCAGAAACCTGTTATTATTTCTTGCCCTGGTCCCTAAAGACATTGCTATACTTGGGTGGCTTTTTGGTCCAGCTCTCATGGCCAACTGCAACCACAGGAAGCATCTCTGGCAATCAAGGCCAGCCCCAGCTTTTTGTATGACATCACTTCCAATCATGACTGGCCATCTACACGGGCTGCCGGGAATTAAACCAGAAAGGTTGAATACTCAGATGACATGTCTTCATATTTACCTGCCATATTTTTGCGGATCTTTCTGACCACACCCCTTCAGATCACTGACAACGACAGTGTCATTCAAAACTGAGACAAACAACATCTTCGTCTCCAATGGTCTTTTTTGATTGACAGCTACAGCTAGGATGGGACTTTGATTTGCATAGCAGCTCAGGTAACTGCCCCTGGATCTGATGGGCTGACATCGTTCAGAGATGCATACGAGAGGATACTGGATGGAGGTCCATGTAGCTGCATACCCAGGGCCACTGCAATCGACAACTTATGATGAGAACACAACCTACATGTAAGTACATGTATGCCAAGGTATGAAAAATAAAATATTATTTAAACTTATAAACTTGACATTAATTACCGGGTATGTTGCATCACAGGTAGTTTGTAGGCAAATATTCCTAAGGGGTTTTATGCATGTAGAGGAACTTGCTTCATTCCAACCTATAGGGAGCAGGGCCCAAATCCATAAGACCTTGCTAGGCTTAGTTGCCTGCTAAAGTGCCCAGTTTGTACAGGCCGATGTACACAACTAGCAACCAACTAAGCTAGACAGGTTTTATGGATTTCGGGCCAGAAGTCCAGGCTTCAGGTGACACAATTTATTTACCGTATGTACTCACTTCTGAACAAGTATACGTGATCCATCTGTCTTTGTAACAATGAGGGTGGTCACAACAAGAGACTGCTCAGCATTGAAGATGAAGGATATCATACCCAGCTGTCCAAGGACCTGGAAAAGAGTGAATCAGTTCCTTCATGAAAATGAGGAAAAAAAAGTCATTGGCAGTAAAACATTGCATAAAAGCATCATGCGAGCATGGCATTCTCTCTCTAGCTTGCTGTTTCTACAACATCAGGTTTGACAAAAGACAGCTACATGAGAATGTGAAATGTTTAGGCAGATGCAGATAACTGTACACGTACCTTGTTTTCCATGAACGAGCCACATATACATGTTTCCTTGCAATCAGGGGTCGGCAACATCATAGCGTCCGATGCTGATACATAACTCCATCGGCCCTTGATATCACCCTTCTTGGAGGCAAAAATATTCTGTCCATGGTCCATCTGCCACAAAAACACCCTAGATAGGCCCATCACGACAAAGATGTTGGTGCCATCTTCAGAGATGATTATCCTTGGCTTGTGTATTTCTACAAAATCAAAGTGAAATATGCTTCAAGTACAGAATATTGAATAGTCAAGTACATGTATCATGAGTGCACTTTTTGATGACTGCTCAGCAATACTTGAGATTTCCGAAAGTAGTACATGTATGTATTCATGTGTACATTATTTGCTACTTCACCAACACTGGCCACTTAAGTAGGTAAAAAGCCACATACTGGTACATGTATTTTGCCAAATAATGCATGGGGGTTGAACACTGCCCCAAGAAGTTATTTAAGCATTAGTACCTCTGTTTCCTTGTCCCTTAGTCTTTACACCTGCGACTGGTTTTACATTCATCATAAGATCAGCCATGCCATGGATCATTTTCAACATGTCCTTGTCTTTATGCCATAAGAAAAGGTCTCCACATTGAAGAAGACCGGTGAGGTAGTGGCCTGAAAGAGGGAAGAAGCAAAATGTATTTCAAACCTCATGACAATGTACAACACAATCCCTGTCAATGTTAACTCAAAATCAAAGATATGACACATCAGGTCATCGTACAGCAGTATTTCACTTATTTTAAAAATACCGAGTCAAGAACCATGAGCTCTAACTTCGCTCATTTTTGGCTCTTTAGACAATTTGGCGATTAGTTTGTAATGCAGGAGGAAACCAGAGCCCCCGGAGAAAAGCTCTGCTGCCAGAGGGTCGCCGTCTTCGACCAGGAATCAAACTGTGGACCTCAAAGGAGACAAGCATCGATGTTTGTACTGCACCAATCTGACAGCCCAAATTATACTATCCCAAAACCACCATTTCTTTCAAACAAGGCAACAGCAACTACCTGGTAAGGTTAATCATCATTGTTGGTATTTATCAGGTAATTAAACTATCTTTATTATTAACACTCACCAGGTGGCAAAATGAGCATTATTTTTGAACAGGATGATGTCATCCTGTGCAAATCTATAATTAACCTGCACAACATGCCAAATATCAAGAAGAAAGGGAAATAATTTACCATTTTTGGTGTGTGTGAGAACCACAGCATCCTGAAGGACACTCCTGAGTTTTGGGAGCTTCTTTTTTGATTTGCCTGATGGCAGATAGAGGATGCTGAGACGATGAGTGTCCATCATGAAGAGACTCTCCTTCTCCTGAAAGTTACAATACAGATAATATTTTACTTGAACAAAGTAAGAAACTAAGACAATACCGGTAGATACTAAGATACTGGTAGCAAGATACTACTGTAAAGCAGGAAAATTTCGTGTGCAGGAAATTTTTGCGAATTTCGCGAGAGTATATGAGTCGCGAAAATTTCCTGTCGCGAATATGAGTACACGCAAGTGATAAATACGGTCCGTGAAAAAAAACTGAAAAAAAATGGCAGAGACTCGCGAAAATATCCTGCCGTGAATATGTCTACCGGTATAATTCTTGATTCGCGAAAATTTCCAGCCGCGAAATTATTTTGCTTTACAGTAAGTTAAACTAAGACACAAAGAAAAATCCCTATTTCTAATGAGACAATAAACCAGATGTCCCTTAATTTTTTAAATAATGATTTGAGGACGGTGAGCTCTTATCTTAGCTCGTTACTCCTTTTTTGATGAAGATTAGAGCAGGGCTGCTAGTGCTAAGCCAATCACACATTCTTCAGTTAATGTAAACGTGACAAGTTTTATTGCTGATAATGAAAACTGTATCCCAGGCATTCCTGGATAGGATGTTGGATTACCTCTCCAAGCCAGGCAAAACATGGCCATGGCTTTTTCCTTTTAATTGATGTTGATGCAAGGACTTCTAATTCCAACTTCATCTTGTCAGTCTTTTACTATAATTATAAGTGGAATAATGAGAACAAAATATATTTCATTCAGTTGAACTTGGATTTGAATATCAGACCTGACATGCCTGCTGATGTAGACAAGCATGCAATGGCAATAGAGCCTAGAGATGACCTGACTGACTTGTAAACGCCTCGCAGGCCTACATGTATAATGCATGTATTGATACTTCTTGCATAATGACCACGATGCTGATGTCCAAACCAGAAGCCCAGCAGTAGGCCTAGCCTAGCCAATTAAGAGTGCCACTTGATTAGGCTAGCTAGGGGGAGCGGCATTAATTTTTCCTTGGCCTCCGAGAATTTAATAAATGTCATCAGCAGTTTGAGTTTAAGTTGCCTAGGGCTAGCGGCTCAAGTGGGGTATAGCGGACAAAATCGTGGGAAGTGCACTGAGTAGTGTGTACATGTATGTACACGGAATAAGCGGCAATAAGATGTGTCACTTCCCACGACTTTGTCCGCTATACTTGACTTGACTTGACCATGTTGACCCTGAAAAAACTTGAGAATTTGTAGTTTTCAAAATCACAGGTGAACCAGCTGTAAACATAACATGCTCAGAGCTACAATGGCACCGGCCTATTTCAACACTAAAGTAGTGCATGTCGGGGCCTGTGTACGCATTCCTCTGCTTGCAATGCATTGCATACGACGCTCTGTTGTTTGTTTACATCGACGACAGCTGGTAAGANAAAAATCAAAGACGTGATACTCTAGAAATTAATGATATTGTTGTCAAAATTTCGTCAATTTCAAGCCCGCACATGGTCCTCCAGCAGGATGACGTGACAGCGTCACAACACTGTGCGCCATGTGACTTCCCCTCAACGACGACGTCCATGACGTCATTCACGCCGTTTTGACAGTATGCGCACATGTTCATGATATTGCGCCTCAAGAACAAAAAGAAAGCATTTTGTTTCACACAAATCATGTTAAAAGTATGATTTCTTTCCATTTGGCCCAATTGACGCTATGGATCTATAGCGGCTCAAGTGGGGTATAGCGGACAAAATCGTGGGAAGTGCACTGAGTGTGTACATGTATGTACACGGAATAAGCGGCAATAAGATGTGTCACTTCCCACGACTTTGTCCGCTCTTGGAGGAATTACAGTATAATTCCTCCAAGGTCCGCTATACTTGACTTGACTTGAGTCTTGACCATGTTGACCCTGAAAAAACTTGAGAATTTGTAGTTTTCAAAATCACAGGTGAACCAGCTGTAAACATAACATGCTCAGAGCTACAATGGCACCGGCCTATTTCAACACTAAAGTAGTGCATGTCGGGGCCTGTGTACGCATTCCTCTGCTTGCAATGCATTGCATACGATACGACGCTCTGTTGTTTGTTGACATCGACGACAGCTGGTAAGAAAACGGAGATTATAAACTGGAAAAGAGTAAATTCTTACCACATTTTCATCGCCAAATGCAGTATATTACGCCACCTCTCATTAGGATAATCACTGCATCGCAAATCTGGTTCATTTTTGGGAAATGAAGGGGCGAAATGACGGGGAAAAAACAAATCAAGACAATTTTGTTTCCAGCGCCATGTTTGGGGAACGCCCTTCCTTGAGAATGACGTCAGGATGGGATTCCCTTTTTGTTTGGTTCATAATGCCGTCGCCAGGGGGCCGCAGGTAACCTCGTTTAGGCTACGCCTCTCTTTAACCAGTGCGAGGAAATCAAAGGCTCAGCGAAAGTAGCAGCAATCTCCCTTTTTTATATCAAACACAGTAAATGACTGGTATTTGGCTTTTACGAGGTGACAATACATGTTTGGGAAAGTTCGGTTACATGATGTCATGGTAGGCCTAGGCTAGGCCTAATGTGGAGTTTGTAGGCCTGAAAATAAATTACAAATGTTTTTGCCATTTTCAGGGCATATGTTGGGGTTTTATTTGCCATATTGACCTTGTGACCAGATGTTGAATAAAATCGTCGAAATTGATTGATTCCCACGATCCATTGTTATATGCTCATCCGCGGGCATTTGTCGAATGCGTTGTAGGCCTATGTTCACTTCGGCGGAAAAAGAAACTAGGTCTACGCAATTTCCCGCCGAAAACTTCATTCACAAAGAAACCTAGGATGTTTATGGTCTTCATATGCAGACAAAAAATGCCCCCGAAATTCGCGCGTGCAGGATATTTTCAATAGCGTGGTCGTAAATTGGCCAGCGAAGACACCGTGTCCGAACACGACTCGTTTTCAGGACGCTCCGACCCGCCTGAACCGTTTCGCGGCTCACGCGAATGACCGTGCGTCCTTGCGAAAAAGTATTAAGCCAAGCGCACTCTTGCGACAAAACTCAATGCGTTAGGGGTGTTTTTTTAAAAATCGACTGACCTGCTGAATGACGAGTCGACCGCGTTGGGTCAGTCAACTTTGAAAACACCCCGCCGCCGCATCGAGATTTGCCGCACATGTTTAGGCTAGCAAGTTCACTCGCTAACGGACGGAAACATTCCGCCTCTCTTGGAGGAATTATACTGACAGTATAATTCCTCCAAGAATTGACCCACTTTCGTCATTCATTGAATGGAATGGATTTGATTTGATTAATAGGTGAAATTTCGAGTTGTTTTTTTTAATCAAAAACTAGGCGAGGTAGCTCTACCACTTTTTTGAGAAACACTAGACATCCACGCAGTTGAGGGAGGATGCGGCAAAACACGACATGCACAGCACTACCAAGCTCTGCGTCATGAAGTCAACTGACCAATGAGAGGTGGCGAAACTTTGGAGACCTCTGATAACTGGAACGCCGAGTTGACACTTGTACACATCGACACATGGACATGGCCACGCACATGGTAAGTAGGGCTAAGGGCTTTAAATGACATTTTATTTCAATTAGGCCTACTTTTTTGCGACTGCGTTTTTGTGGTTCATACATGTACGTTCACGATGTAGGCCTTATGCATGTCAAGAATTATACCATGCAATGATTTGTTTGGAGCCCTTTATGATCCTTCTGCGAGGTAGGCCTAGGCCGCCAAATTATATTGGCCTATAGGTGCCACACAACCAGATGGTCAGGTAGGAGCTGTCTGCGTAGGATTCCCGTCGACATTTTCTCATTTTTCTCAAGAAAGTAGGCGGGCGAATCCCCACGAACGTGGACTTGTCATTTTGACGAATTTAGATACTCAGTTTGGTGATAATGGAAAACGAACCTAAGTTCGTCATTTTGATGAAGCAGAGTTTTTCAGTGTACGGTCCTTAAATGAGATTGTTTCGGAGCCCCCTGTGCTCAGAGGCGGGACACGACGTGGCCGAAGGTAGCCCTACGCTCGAGGAGTCGTCTGCCAGAAAAATGGAAATATGGAGAGGTTTTTTTTCATGAAGCATTACATTGTATAGGCCTATGTACCATCAGTGGGGGATGTCCGAGATGCGCATTCGGAGAAATTCTCCTTTAGCCGACGAAGAATGAGCATGGCCTTTGCTGCCAAACGGCTAATTTTCAACATTGTTTCGCTGATTGCTGATGTAAAGAACAGGCGTGATAATTTCAAATCGCCCAACTCATGCATGGTTGTAGAATACATTTTATTTGCTATTTGATAACCTCAGATTATAGAGCGATAACTGACATTATGTGTAAGTGATGGTGTAAACACCAAAATTTCTTCACGAATGCTTATCATTTCAGGTCATATTGACCAATTTCATGGGAATAGAATCTAACAAATCCAATAAAAACACGGA
>NMRB01001098.1:15618-40618 GCA_002633025.1 Notospermus geniculatus | reverse complement strand
CGTCGTGTGTCCGGACGTATGGCATGTCGTCCGCTCCCAGCGAGCGCTAAGAAGCCCTGGTGTTCTCAGGATGGCTTCACCCGGAATCCATTCGACCTTAAAAAAATTGTAAAAAAATTAGCAGAATTTTGTAATTTTTCATTTAACTACAAATTTAAGTTAAACTGCGGTCAATGGATATCGGTATTTCGCAAGCTGTCGCATCCATATCTATCATTATGTTATGGTACAGTGGCCAATGACATCTGGCGCTGCGAAAAGATGAAAAGTCAGGATAAATAAAAATTAAATGATCTGGTCGTGCGTCTGCATGTGCGTCCACCTGGTAAATACATTTGATATCGTGGCTGCAGCGCATTATCACGGTCAATTAATGTGCTTTAGATAGTCGCATGCAGGAGCTTAAACTGAGGCTGGACCCACTTTGTGGAACTTAAATTATGCCGTATTTTCAAACGGAGAAAGGTGAGGTATAATAGTTAAAGGAACGTCACTGTGGTTTGTCCTAGGGACCCCATAAAGACACACAAAACGTCCTCATCTTCCAAAATCCTCCCATCCAGAATCAAGGATTGGTACCAGCAAGAATATATTACCCATATAAATTTGGGTAATATATTCTTGGTACCAGCCATAACTTGAAGCTAGAGGGGTTTACTGTACACGGTTCAACATTTGTTGAAAGGTGTTGAATGTTGAAAGCTGTTGAATGTTGTTGAAAGCTGTTGAAGCGTCTAAACCGCCTTTCAACAGGGTCTTTCAACAAGTTGCCAGAAATAGGAACATGAAGCTATTTTGGCAAATTGGTGAAAGCTGTTGAAGACCCTGTTGAAGGTGTTGAAATGGGGTTTAGACGGTTCAACAGCTTTCAACGACGTTCAACAACTTTCAACACCAGTCCTTGTGAATCGTGTACCCCCCCCCCATCCCCCCCATGAGGAGAAATTCTCCATAGTCCCAGCCACATGGAATTCGCAGGGATACGCAACAGCCTAGCAGATACGCTTCGTCCTCAGTCTCCAGGAGCGGATCCAGAATCATGGGAAAGAGGGGGCAGAGCCCGCCCACATCGTGGAAAACCTCGGTCAAGTTTTAACATATTTTCAAAATTTCGAAATTTCCCGGTCAATTTTAAAGATTTTCCACAAAATAGAGCCTGGGGGCACGGGCCGGGTGTGCTCCGCCTGGATCCGCGCCTGGTCTCTATACGGTGTAGAGGTAGGCCAAAACGGAGTGATGGTGTGTCCGCGGACAAGCCGGCAGCAGCACACCAGCCAATATAGGTGATTTTGCACCTATCATTTCTCAATATCAATACTTTCATTTCTTTCCAGACGTTGTAATTGCCGGGGTGACGGCAGCCGTTCTTGCTGTACTAATGGAGATCAGCAAAGCGGTCATGTTAAACGTATTGGCTACTCCCCGTGAAAGGGCCACAACCTTTAGGTAAGCACTTTTTGGCATTGAACTTCATGCTTTGTTTGTGTTTGTTTAGTCTTGGTCAACATATCATTCGTAATATGGTGTAATATAGGCCTACTTATACTAACTGAGCCATTTGCTTTGAGATTTTTGAAATACTTTGCGGACTTTGGGCTCGGCGAAGAACGATGACGTCTACGAAATCACATCTGAGCTCCATGCTATAGGTATAAGTCAGCCGCGCTTATTGCCAAAAGATGGCAGCAAAGTTCTAGTGGACCAATACAAAAGAGAACTCTCTTGATCGGTGCTCAATCAACCATGAATGTGTCCGCTAGGCATTGAATTGGACCGGGTGACACCTATTGGTCAACTGGCCGACAGTCTGTTCCTCCTGTCGCTGCATTTGATAGGCCTAGTATAACATGGGCGCAGTATAACATGAGCGGCAAAGTTCCAAGGAACAAGAAGCTGAAGATGATGACGATGATGAGCGGTCGAGCGACTCCCTCAGCTACGAAGTAAACTAACAGCTTCTTACATTATAGAAACGTCCATCTAGCACGTCACACGATCATACAATCATATAAAGGTGACAGTGTGCTGTCATAAGATAGGATGGCACGCCTAGCCGCTGCGAAATACTACGTTGTAGCATAAAAGCATAAATGTGTCACAGACTATTGGTAGTAGACTACATGAAGTGTTCCTTCACTTTTCAGATTGCGTCTTGCCTACCATGCCAGCCGGACATTCCTTCACTTGATCCAACTAGTAATTGGCTACCTCCTCATGCTGATGGTAATGACATTCAACTTCTGGATTATGCTGTCGGTAGTTATAGGAGCTAGTGTTGGATATTTGTTTTGTGGTTGGACGCGGATTAAAATGATAACAGAGGAACCCGAAAGCAAAGTCAAAAGTCGGACACAAAAAAATCGAAGACGATTTTCGGATTCACAAAAACAGGGAATAGTTTTGGAAATGGAGTCAAGTTTATAGCGTTTGACAAATGTTTTGCTGCCCGATTCAGATCTGCTTGTACAGTTGCGCAAGTGCCAGTAGCACACAAACGGTCATCCTGAGATGATCGCACGGACAGGAATTCGTGCTACCGGCTTAACAAAATCGGCGAAGCCGAGACAGCAGACGAAAAACGAAGTACGTGGTATACGAAATTCAACTTCATTTCCATGACGTAATGTATTTCTGGAGATGGTTGGTACCACAAAAAATGTCCCTGCTGCCAGTGCGTCTTGAGTTATGGTAGGCCCTACATCTTGGATTTATAAATTTCCACTTCGTATTTACGAAGTGGAAACGAGAGATAAATTTCAAAGTTTAACATACAACGACATGGGCTAAAAGACGCTCTTGTAGAAGGCGATTTTTGTGGTACCAAACCATCTCCTCAAATACATTACGTCATGGAAATGAAGTCCAATTTCGTATTTCCTACTTCGTTTTTCGTCAGATTTGCGAAACCTGCCTAGTAACGTAAACGTATTGACGACTGTAGTACCAATTCGATCGGAAATGGCTTCACGAGTGGAGGGACTTCCGGACGAACTGCAAAGCTTTTTGGATGTTGATCTCATATCATCTGGCCTGCCCTCAAAACATTTTCCCCACGGAACTCTGGTAGCCGATATACAACGCCTTATGGTATATGCCTGTGAAATTGGTGCTTCATAATGTATGGACCGGTATATTTTAAGCTTACTCTTATTCTTATCATTCCCCATCCTGAGAATCTCAAGTCATTTACGGTCGTAGGCCTCTGAACCAAGTGCGAGAAGGGGAGCCTGTTGTGAAGACCCTGGGTGCGAGGATGGTCATTCCCCCGTCAAGTTGTAGAATAATCAAATTCGAGTAAATAAACTATAACAACAAAATCTGTAAAAATAATCAACAAGAGTCATTTTTTGAAACTTGAGATTCACCTACGTGTTTACATAACAGCTTGCACAAATGATTTATGAATACTCCCTTCGGCCAATTCAGAAAATTACACAGGAAAAAGATTATCGGCCATCAGTCTCACCAGGAGGTAATAATTATTACCTCCTGGTCTCACGTAAAAGGACTCGCGAGACGACTGCTTATCGCCAGATTCCAGAGGGCGCGACTGTGCCACTAGTGCTGCCCCCTGTAAAATGGCGGGTTTGATGCTGACGCCGGATATCAGCACGATGCCTGTTATCGTCAACGAAACTGACGTGGATGAACGAAGTGAAGAACCCCAGTAAGGTAGGGACGGATTTTGGCAAACATTGTCGGACAAACATTTTTGGCACCAATACACAGTAACATATCCGTGTTGAGTTATAATATTTATGAACAGGAAATTACTTATTGGCCTCACATATGTAATACAAACTACACGACTCGCCTTAACCATTTTTTCGGTCTACAAGATACCATATTTGGCCTACACATAAAAACATACAAAAAATCTATAAATTTAAATAAAAATGAATTTATCACAGTCATGCCTTCGTCGAACGCATAAAATTAGCAACTTCGGTTTAATGAATAAATATGTACATGTTCAGGCACTTTTACAGCAAGCCAAGACGATGGCCGTAACTTGTGCAAGGTTTATACAGTAGAGCATATTTTCACGTGTTCATTCTCGTTACAATAGGCCTACATTCGTCCTCAAATCCATGAATTCAATTTGCTGTGTCTAAAAACGGAACTTCCTTCCAAACTCATTCCGGAACGTCGTATGCGACAACCAAATGGAGCGCTTACTCTTGGAACGCGATTATAAAAGCAGTGTGTGCCTTTCTCCTGCCAGAACTAACTATGAGAGCCTAAACCACACCGTGAGGCGGACGAATCCCGCACTTCAGCCTACATCACCCTGCACACCGAAGTCTTTGGATTCAGGTAGAGAAGAGTATCAGACTTCGGTCGTATTCGTGGAACGGGTTTGACTTTTCGCAACAGTTCTTTATCCTGAATTCCGAGGCTGATCCCTGAAGTTGGCCTGGAGTACGGAGTTCCGCTGGCGGTCTCGACTTTATCCCACGATCTGGTTGAAGTGCGACCGTCGAGGCCTTGATCTATTGGGAAACGCCGACTGGCTAGTTTCTTCATTATGGCCGACCGCCGTTCCTGACTCTCGTCGATGATCACGTGGGATACGACACGTCCGTCGGCACAGCCAATCACAATCGTGTGCTCATCGTGCCCGACACTGACGCACGAGATCTCTCCTTGAATGTTGCATCTGGCTATTTCTTCGCCGTCGTCGATACGGAGAGCGTACACCTCCCTTGCTTCACTGAAGATTGCGACTGTCCCGCCGACGGCAAGTCGAATCGGTTGTTTTCCTTTTGGATGGAGCTGCTTTATGAAGAACCCTGTTTCTATGTCGTAAATATTCGACTCTCTATCAAGGCAGATTCGCAAGTCATTACTGAACAGCAGTGACCTGTCGACACTCGTGTCCGGTGACAGAAAGTTGTCACAAACATGCGCCACCGTTTCGGTCTCCAAGTCCATGAGTAGAAGCCCCTTACAGTGCAGGGCGTCGCCATTCATCAGTCCGTTGGGTTTCTCTTCCATGTGAGTATCGTACAGAATGATGAGCATGGTTGGTTTGTAGAAGCAAGGCCTCACATCTAAGATCCTCTTCACGTTCACAAAGGTCTGTAGATGACCGGGTGATATCAGTATGGATTCCATGCTGTGTGTGTATTCTTTACAAACCTTGAATACGGAGATTGTGTAGCTTGAAAAGATACTCTCGCCGTCTCCTTCCGTAAGGATGACCAAACGCTTGTCGTCTGGGGTCATGAAAGGCTGCCCCACCATCCGATTTGTGGTGTTGGTGTAGTTCACTTCACGGACCGTGTCCTCGTCCAAACAAAGCTTCTTGATGAAGGTCGGAAGTTGCCCTTCAATTTCCTGGTGGAAGATCACGAATATCATGTCACTGCTTAAACTACTGACCCCGTCGGCTGCTTCGTTACCGAACTCGTAGACCAACCTCCGTTCGGGAACGTACCAGACTTTGTTCGTCACGTTAGGTTTCTTGGTATTAGTGGCAACGAACGCATACTGGCCATCCGGCGTGATGGTCAGGTTCGTAACAACGCCATCGTGCGTCAAAAGATCTGTCAGATTCCCAGTGTCCATGTCGATCACTCCGATTTCATCACTGTCACGGCAACGAACGAAGCACGTCTTGTCATTCCCGGTGACTTGGACCTCGACTATTTCATTCGTCAGTTTGTCTAGGATGCCGATATCATACATGGCGTCTTCGATGTTCCAGACGTGTATCGCTGGATGCCGATCAAGGTAGCTGATGATTTGAGAGTTGTGCGTATTGACGATGATTCTCTTGACGACTCCCACGGGGGCTTGTAAAGTATTCGCAAGACCACCGCCAGCGATGTGCCAAATGTACACATTCCGGAAGATGGACCCGATGATGAACCTGTTGTCGCGAGAGAAGGCAGCATCGGTGAAGCACATGTCGACACTGTGCGACTGGGGAAGTCGGAATTCCTTTGGGATATCGAGTGGGCGTTGGCAGCGGACCACGACTTTCTCACCACGGATATCGTAGGCGAGGATGTTGTTGGTCCCTCGCACCATCAAGTACTTGTCCTCGGGAGAAACCTCGATGTGTGACACCCGATCCATCGGCATCGAGTGATCCAAAACAATCCGGTAAGACATCTCCACGCAACCGCTCTTCAGATGCATGACAGTGACTTTGTTTTCCGTGCCGTCGATCCAAAATCCTCGAGTCCCATCACTCGTGAACACCATCATCGTTGGTTTCTTCTCATATCTGGCGCTACCGACCTGTTCCAAAGTCTTCAGGTTGTACGTGAGAATGCTAGGTCCTGCGTTACAGACAACGAACATGTTATCGGGCATGATTTCACAAACGGACCCCTTTACCTCGAGTCCGACAATGTGTAAGAATTTGCAGGTTTTGATGTCTGCTATGCACATGAAACTTGTCTCGGCCGAAACGAGTAGGCAGATGTAGTCATTTGATATACTGATCCTTCCTAGAGTGTACTTCTCTCTAGGTGTAAGAGAGATGTGATTCGCTGGGATGAGCTGACCAATGAACGAGCCACTTTCAGCGTCATGAATTTTCACAGCCATTCTCGTGATATGATCGACCAAAACAAAGTACTTTCCATCAGGGGTGACATGCAAGTCACCAACAGAGACAAGGACATCTGTCTTGTGCTCCCCTGTTACGAGATCAAACACTCGTACGATTGACCTGTCCACCTTCTTGGACATGAGATAACGGCCATCATTCGAAATGTGAAAAAAGTCCATTGCCGTTTCGCAATTTAGGGTGAATTGCAATGGACTGCCGGGCGTCTGATGATAAGGGTAGGTAGGAATCAAAGCATTGTGTTTGAGGCCGGTCTTGTCGCTCTGGTTTATCAGCTCTCGTATGAGCTGATGACTCTGGTAGTATGAGAGTAGACGGCCGACCAACTCAGCAGCCATGTTGTTGATGTTGGTTTCGATGACAGTTTGTCCTGACCGGAGTGCCTCCTCGACCAACTGGGCCTCTATGCTCGGATTCAGCCTGAAGTCTTGGAGAATATGCTGCAAGGAGAGGGCCTTTGCTTTGTTGTAGAGCCATTCGGAGTTGAAGAGTACCAACATGTTAAGCTCGTCGAGTCGACCAGAAAGATACAAGTGCCGCGGAACTTGGTCGTACTTTCTTCGGTTGAATCCACCGGAGATTTTGAAGGTCAGAGGTTGAGCTGGTACGAGTCGATCAGCCTCTGCAGCAGAGATGGGCAACTTCTTTTCTTCGATTAATGGTTTTGGAATCAGAAATGGTTTCTTCTTTCCATGCCAAGTTCCAAGGAAATAGTCCGCCAAGTTGAAATGAATATTCCTTCTCATGCTTGTGTCGGCAAGGTAACGCTTGGCTGCGATGTCTCTGAGTAACGTGTGGTTGAAATCGCACACTGTGACACCGTCCCTGGTTCGCATCGTGAGGAAGGGAGCAATGTCTGATTTTATCATCAACCAGAGCACGGGAGGGCATCGCCTTACTGGAGGATGCCACGTTTTATAAACTTCCGCCAATACATCATCGTCCAATGAGAGAAGATCTGTCATTTCGCAGTCACTAAGACCACTGTCTGCAGCCACAATGTAAGCAAGAGCTCTCTCGATCACCGAATTGCCGTAATGTTCTTCTAATCTCCTGAACATATTCCCAGCACAATCTTCCATTGTTTTGTAACAGTCGTTTTCAGAAGGCATAAGCCAAGATGGCCACGTTTTGACCTCGGCAGCAATCAGTCGAGCGAATGTCGGTGACGTACACGACTGAAAGACGTGAACAAGAAACTCCTGTTGCTCCTCAGTTAATGTCCTTTCGTCGCTGCATTCCAGCCAGTCGCTCACGAGGCATAAGCAAGCATCAACCGTGAGTGGCAAAACCTCCAAGAAACTGTCAGAATCTTGATATCTGTCAGTCTGAAGACGATTCAAAATCCCATGCGCCTCTGGCAGTGTGCTCAAGATTATTTTCACATTTTCCTTCAATGATGGCGGCAGCCATCCCAAGAAATGAGCATTGTCGTCTGGCGATAGTCTCTCTAGAGAATCAAGCATGATTACAAGGTTTCTGTTGTTTGGGAACGCGTTGAGCAGGTCTTGAAAGGTGTTCTGTAATCCTTTGACGGTTTTTGGCACTGTTGATGCGTCTTGGCCGAGGATGGTCATCAGTTGATGGCAGATGGTCAGCAGGATGNAGTCAGGGAGAGATAGGTTGGCCCCGTACCATGCACAGCCTTATATGCAAATGACAGGACCTTGAAATCCACTCGCGCACGCACTGGGAGCCAGTGAAGTTGTTTTAAAACAGGAGTTATATGGTCATGCCTTCTAGTATTGGTGAGGAGGCGAGCGGCTTGATTTTGAAGTTTTTGGAGTCTGTTGATTTCGTACAAAGGCAGACCATAATAAAGGGCATTACAGAAGTCAAGTCTGGATGTAATAAAGGCGTGAACAAGCAAGGTCAGGAGTTCAAGTGGAAGATACTTTTTAACTGCTGCGATTCTACGAAGATGGTAATAACCAGTGGAGATGACATTGGAGACTTGACTGTGAAACGTCATTCCAGAATCAAATGTAAAACCAAGGTTTCTAGCAGTGGCGCTAGGTTTGATGATGGCATCGCCAATTTTGATAGAAATGTCATTTGGAACTAGATGGTTTTGAAATTGAGATCGCAGGAGTAGGAATTCAGTCTTCAGATCATTGAGTCGAAGTTTGTTCTGAAGCATCCACAAGCGGACGTCACAGAGGCAACTCTCAATCCTCGAGATGACGGAGGGCAACGAGTTAACATCAGCAAAGCTGAAGGCCTGCCAAATCTGAGTGTCATCTGCAAAGAAGTGAAAGTCAACCCCGTGGTCCTTCATGACAGCTGCCAGCGGCTGGGTATAGCAAGAAAAGAGCAAAGGGCCCAACACACTGCCTTGTGGAACACCAAACCTCAGGTCATGGAGGTCCGAAAGACTGTCACCAACTTTAACTCTAAAATGACGATTTTCGTTAAGCGCTATGTTACGATAGAGAGTTTTCGCGAAGCCCCCGAAACGCCGACGCGCACGCCAAACCCATTGTTCGATGCCGCGAAGAGAGAGCAGCGAACAATAGGATACACGTTCGCGTTGGCGTTTCGATACTCTCGACCCCAGAGTCTATTGCTACCGCTGTAGAATTATTCAGTGTAGCGTTTCGGGGGCTTTGCGAAACTCTCTAATTTTCGAGTGATCTTTTCGCCTATCTTCTGTTCAGTGGATGATCTCAGATTGATGTGATCTCAGAATGATCTCAGATTGACGTCAGTCGTAGTCGTAGACAGATATCATGCGCTGATGTACGTTAGTCGGACTAGTTACATGTAGGCATGATCTGCAAAGCTACTTAAATAGAAAGATAGGATTCCTTGGTTTTTGCGGAAATGGCTCCCACTACTTACCACAAAGTACGGCCCGGCGGACTCATCACAACATTGCTGGAGCAGCGAAAGGCTTCTTTCAGTGAAGGAATGATCGTCGAAGGTTTCAGTTTTTATACCCCATCGCGGATCAACCACTTCAAATTCCAATCCATATTTTTCTCGGCTATATTCTCTCAGCTTTGGGTAGACGTTCTCGACCAGCAGGTTTCTTTCTTGTAGCATATCTGCGGGGAGGATGAGATTAATGTTTAGGAGCAGGATAAGGTTGCCACCAGCGGCATCCAAAAGGGGTAGACGTTCTCGACCAGCAGGTTTCTTTCTTGTAGCATATCTGCGGGGAGGATGAGATTAATGTTTAGGAGCAGGATAAGGTTGCCACCAGCGGCATCCAAAAGGGGTAGACGTTCTCGACCAGGAGGTTTCTTTCTTGTAGCATATCTGCGGGGAGGATGAGATTAATGTTTAGGAGCGGGATAAGGTGCCACCAGCGGCATCCAAAAGGCGTTGTTCAAAGACAAAGCCGTCGGCGGTGGACGGCAAGTTTTGTCGAACGACAAGATCTAACGATAGGTGTTTAATGCTCATGACTCAACGCACTGGCAGACGATAGAAGAATAAGAAAGGCTTTGCCGATACGAAGACAACTGATTTGTCACTTCAACATCTTGAACAAGTAGGGTTCATAACATATCCAGAATCCGAAGGCGAAATGACCGTAGGCCTTGGTATTTCAAGGATTTTTATCGTTACATAATTTTCGCAAAGCCCCCGAAACGCCAACGCGAACACCAATCCCATTGTTCGATGCCACGATGAGAGCACCGAACAAAAGGATAGACGTTCGCGTAGGTGTTTCGGGGGCTTTGCGAAAACTCGCTCTCTGTTGCCTTTGGTTAGCGCGAATGGTTGGCCTCTGGGCTTGAAGTTAAAGCTAGGAATCCACCATTGATTTTCAAGCTGGTTTTGCGTTGCGACTTGCTTTTTGCAACTGGGCAGTCGATCGCCGTTATAGTGGACTCGCTGGACGTGATTTCCACCAATGGCGAAGATGTGGTCAATTTCAGTCGGCAATCGGTCGGCGACTGGTATCAGTTTCTTGCGATCGTATTCATTCGCAGGTAGCAGGTTGCAAAGCAAGTCGCAACGCAGAAAATCAGCAGTGGATTCCTAGCTTAAGCAACATCGGGCGCGGTCACTGCTTGAATGTGGGTGCCGGCGCTATAATGCTTTTAAAAGATGGCGTCCTTTAAGCGCCATCATTATGATTCATTATATGTTTTATTATATCGAACCACAGACCCCGGCCAGCCAAACACAGCCATAACTTGCGGGCAATGCTCTATTAAACACGAAAGTAAACGATAAACCAGCCTAGCGTAAATACTTATTCTAACATTGAACCATTGTCGAACTATTCCCTGCCGTTGCCATCAATCAAACGGTAAACTCAATCAATATCCTTTTTCATAATCATAACATGTTTAAGGCTACATAAATAGTATTCCTAATGGTGATGGTGTAGGCCTGGTAAACGGTGGTATATACTTTCTTTGCATACATGTAGCACATTAGCCTACCTTCTCAAAAATTATAGGGAATTTTTACTTTCTTTGCATACATGTAGCACATTAGCCTACCCTCTCACAAATTATAGGGAATTTTTCTATTAATTTATGATATCAAAGGATATTAGGCCTACCGTAAAACCTCGAATGTAAGATCGGCTTTTTTCTGTTGCGCTAATGCTGCCGGCGGCACAATTGAATCTCCCATGCAATGACTAACCATTAATTTTTAATTTCAAGGCCGTGGGCAGCAGGAGATCCAAGCAATGCAGAAACGTTGCCATTGATCAAAATGAAATTGACATGTACAATACAAAACAGCCTCTTTTCCAATGTGGCGTCATCCTGAGAACATCAGGGATTCTTTAATAGCGCTGGCTCCCTTCGTTACCGTGTGCGGTGACGAAGGGAGCCAGCGCTGAGAACCCCTGATGTTATCAGGATGATGTGGCGTGAAATTAACAAAATCCATCCATCTTGTACAGAATGCCTACATTTTTTGAACGGCAGAGTAGTTGGCCTACCATCCTGAGACTCAGGTCATTTCACAGGTCGACGTAGGAGATACGGTACGTCTGAATGACCCTGTGTTGAGAGGATGTTGGCCTACCTATACGCAATCATCCCTTATTTCACTGAACAGGGGCTGAACTCGTTGTCGGTGTACTGGAGGTTTATTCATCACGGATTGAAAGGGTAATTGGTATGATTACCACTCAAATTGAGTGTTTTAAACCGCAATTACTTGCGCAGCAAGTAGTCCGTCGTGTCATGGCTGGAAATTTTTACAGGGTGTTTCAAAATAAACCCTCCCCAAAGATTCGAGAACGACAGTGACCCCGAACACCTTTTTAGAGATTTCTGAGTGCCAAGTAAGCCTCATTGGAAGATATCTCTGACGTTATCACTATTTTCATTTAGAATAGCTCAACACTATTTTATAGACTGACTGTCGGTATACGACGTTAGCCCATTTATATCGTGAAACATGGCTAAACGCTTTGTAGCAATTTAATATTGGGGTTTGAATATGGGTGATATATTGATATTGATATTTTTGGTGATAGTGCAGCCGTACAGTTCATCGGCGCAATACTCAACTGGGAACAAAAACAAATGTTTTAGATCCACGTAGGAGATGAAGATAAAAATATGTTCGAGACTTATTACACTGATTATTGTTTATTTGTTTCTGACAACTTACCTGTGAATGTCGAGGACAGGAAGACCTTTATCACCTTTGAAGGGACATCAGGGACAGCGTCCAAGGGGAGAGTCCCCTTTAAGAGCCGTGATCTGTTTTCGGAATCCATGGTATCCTAAGGGCTCAGCAAGCCCAGGTTGTTTCCGTCCAACAGGTGTAAATTACATGTAACAAATCCGCGTGGCAAACCGCGAAAAAATTAACCGGTTACGTCCGTGATGTCGGGGACATCCGCGAGGAGATGATGGCCGAATTGTGACAACTCCAATCGTGATAATCGGGTCGAAAAATATACTTCACGGGCATAAAATCTACGATGTGAGTCCAATACATAAATGTGATCAGCTAAACGACAATCTACATATCACACGAATCTATTCTATGCGACACGATTGTATTGGGTATCCATTAGCAACGATAAAACCCGATTAGATCTCCGAGACCGCAATCGGCACATTTCGGAAATTCGCTTGGCTGGCACTGATTTATTTGCTTTTCATACACCGTAAAACTAGCATTTAGAAGGCTTATCATTGAGCCGCATACACTTATTTTTAGAATTTCGAAGCCTATGGGGTCTAAGCAGATTAAATAGGCCTTACAATGAATGTCTAATGCTGGCCAATCAGCGATGAGCCCGAGGACACCGAATGCCGTTGTCACCGTTTTTATACGCATCGGCAGCTTTAATTGATGAGCAAGGCAGAACTAATGACAGTGCCGTTCGGGGCAATCCAATTACGTATATGCATCAGTAAAGTTCGCAGCACACGAGGCAATTTTTCTTCTCAAGGTCCGTGCACACCGAAAAAGCGCATTGAACGCAGCGGAAAACGCCGCGGTTTCCGCCCACATACTCGTACAGGGGTGGCACCTACGCATGAACGCTGCGGGAGGCGCGCATTTTCCCCCGCATTTTTCGCGTGGCTGAACCACGTGTGCAGATAGCCGCACCCTCTGAGCATGCGCAGTGAGAAAAACCGCTGCGGCAAGCGCACCATCCTGAGACTCTCAGGTCATTTACGGTCGTACCCTCCCTCAATGAACCAAGCGCGAGTTGGGAAGCCGGTTGTGAAGACCCTGGGTGCGAGGATGCAAGCGCACTAGAGGCCCTACAAAACGCGACCGACTCGCAGCTCAGTCCTGGCAGGTAAGAGATGTCATCAATTTTTCATATTTGTTTAACCCCTGATGTTCTCAGGATGTCAATGCTCGGCGGACTACTTTTCTGCCGCGCCGCTGTTGAAAAAAAACGCGGGAAAAGCGCATTTTTCTTTCATGGATCGTACCCTGACGTAAAAAAAGAAAAAGATCCATTTCATAAAAGGTCACCACATATTTTATTACCTTTCAACTGTTTATCAGCAAATTGCTGTGTAAATAAAAATATGTACAATCATTTCAATAATCACTTTACACAAGATCAAAGTCACCGCGGTTAACACTCACAGTTTTGGATTTACAAGAAGAATATTCTCTAAGTCCTAGAATTTCATATGAAATTGTTGATTGGGTCATCGTAATAAAATATTCTAGAAACAACATCAAGAATTAATTTGCATACTCTGTGCCAATTTCAACATTAACACTGACGGCTGACAGAAATTCCTGCATATTGTGTCTGCACCCACTTTACTACGGCCAGGAGTTTGGTCCACGCAAAGGAGACGTCGTTGACTAAAAGCGTGTTTTCACCAAATGCAGACAAATTCTTGCCTGCTCTATACAGAAGCAAGAATAAATAAATGCAATTTATGTAGAAACCGCGCGTTAAATCGTGAAAACACAAACCAAATTTGGTCAGAATGGGGCGTAGAGTGAGAATAAGCTGACTCAGGCAAACAAAGCGCATCCACCTTGAAATATCAATTCAATGCCTCCGGTCAGTTTGCCTTTGGCCTAGGCTCCACTTGCAGAGATACATGTAGAGTGTAATCATAAAGGAATCAAACATAAAGGTTTACCTGCGAACGATGAAGTAACTGAGGGATACACTTCATGTGTTGCCACCAGATGTCTCTCACTGCCTGAATTTTGACTTTACGTAATAGGCAGGAGTTTCAACTTTTTTTATGGTAGTTGGGTAATCTGTCAACCTGATGCCTTGAATTCCATTTCTGAGGATAACAGAGCTATTTTCAGCACAATTAGTGTTCCATGTGCAAATGTACGTTAGCCTATCCAAATGTACACAGATGAGCCTGTGCTCTCATCGTTCGTGGGGTTCTCATTAACACAGTCCTTTTGTATCATAAGTCGGAATTCAACACGCAGAAGGGTCGCCTATCATATGGAAGAGTCAGAATGAAAATCTGTTCAGGTTTAAAGGGATACCAGGCTCTCTTACAGCCCTGATGAACTTTTTAGGGAAAAATTAGGGATTTTTTAACTTAAATTTTAGGGACTTTTAGGGATAAAATGGCTTGAAAATAGGACATTTTAGGACAAAATTACAAGGATTTATACACAGATGTATGCCAAGTGTTCTTCAAAGACTGCAGAACATCGGACAGAGATGTAGGGACAGTGAAGCAGGGTCGTAGGAACGTCGTTGAGTTTTGGGGGGGGGCAAGGATTCACTAAAATTGTGGGACGTACCCGTACCCCTTAGCAGCGAGCGCTGAAGGCGCGAGCTGTCAAAGTATCTACGGGAGGTCCTCCCCGGGAAAATTTTAGAAAATAATAGTGCTTTTACGCCATTTCCCGGCATTTGAGAACAAAATTGGACACCCTAGCCATGTAAGTATGGTTCATTGTTGGGCTTTTGGGGACTAAAGGCACTCAAATGCTGAGCCTGCCAACTTTTTATTTTTGACAAGCCAAATATTGGGGGGCCCTGCCCCTGTTCCTACGCCCATGTGGAGACTGATGGAATCCAGAGCATCTTCAGATGTAGTCGTGAATGCCGTGCAACTCGACGTCATCAGCGCCCGCGGACTAAGGACATGGAATAAGACAAAAATTAGGGATATTTAGGGAGAAAAGCCCAAAATGGATGTAAAATTAGGGATTTTAGGGAGATTGAAAAAAAAGTAGGAATTCTAGGAATTTTAGGGCCGTAAGAGAGCCTGGGATACTGTCCACATTTATAAAATGCTGAATTTGTAAGTTGAACCTTTATGTTTGATTCCTTTATGGTGTAATCCATAGCCATTGCGATATCAACCCTTGGTGGTTCAAAATGTGAAAGCCAAGCAAGAAGCAAAAGCATCCAGGGGGCCTGCCCTCCTTCAGAGTTTAGGGGGCCAGACACACACAACTTCAGGTCCACATACTGGTGATTTTTTTGTTGAAGCAGACGCACATTTGCCCATAACAGATGATTCTAATGATCTTACAGACAACAAACATACGAGAAATACAAAATCTAAGCAGACCTGATAGCCTGAAATGGTCCTCACAAGAAGAGAAATGAAACAATCGGATTACGGCCCACTATGTTATAAGGCCAAGTGCTGATAGAGTTTTGGTAGCGAGGTACTTTTATGAAACCAAAGAAAGGAGCAAATCCAGAATGTAATATATAGATATGAATATTACATTCTGGATTTGCTCCAAGTGCTGATGACAGTAACAAAGTCAGATCAATTCAACAGACTTAGGTACTCACAGTTTTTGAAAAGATGTAAGAAATCTCTGCCTGGAACCCCTAAGCCATCTGGTGGCAACAAGTGGAACGAAAGCTCAGATGGGTGGCCCATATAAAATATGAATACCAAAGCAAGCTGGAAAATGTAACGTTAATTTGTCCTGAACGTAAGTCAAACATAGGGTTAACGTTAGTAGTGCTCAAGTTAGGGGAAATTTGGCACAAGACTGCTTTCGAACTTGTGGTGAAGACATTTGATTTAGACACCGTTTCCAAGGGTTAGCAACAAAACATTGACAAAAGTAGCACTGCGAAGCAGAATGCATTGCCTGATTCCGGCAATGGTGACACAACGCAATTTCTTAAACAGAATTGTGGAAGCATAGCAAATTTTCGAGGATGTCTACCGATATTTTAATGGAACAACTATAACAAATCAGTGAGCTTCTTATTAAAAGCTCCCTAACAAATGTACAGTACAGCTACCAGGATGAATAACAGAATAGCACCTCCATCAGCCAACACTTCTGCCAGCTGGAGGACACATCTCCATTTAGGACACCAAAGGTTCAGTCCCAAATATTTATAATCAGGACACCTCTCAATGGAGGACAGCATCCGCCAGTCCCGTAAGTCCAAACGGTCGTACTAATAAAACAATACCGCTGTTAGGGGTATCATATGCCATTGGCAAGAGGGGGATGCTAACACTGACCTTTTTTTAAATATAGATCCCCACCCACCCTAATTCACAAGATGGAAGATGAAAGGATTTCCAACAGAACAACATACTGACCTATCATACCCCCATTTCGGTGTCCATACCCCCAGAACCCCACCCCATCAAGCTGAAATTTTCTTCAGTGAAATGAGGTTTACCCACACAATACTGTCCCATTACCCTGCTATTCAAAAAGGAGTTTATGGTCAATAGGTGGCAGCACTGTACTAGCCATCCTGAACAATATGGTTCTGCATTTGTGACCCGTCACCACAAAACGAGTACTACATGTATATGTAAGTCGCTCTGAAGTTGGCAGCTTGAGACCAATGTTTTGTCAATTTCAGAAGGCCGAAAGCGTATTGTCTGTCTTTTGTAAAATCTGTGTGATTACATTTCTTCCTTTATCTCCTGGAGTTATTTTGGTTCATCCTGGTTCACATCTTGTGCCACTTGCTTTGATGTGATGGGTCACATGAATTTGACATGGGGCCGTAAATTGAATGGTTTTCGATAGATCTCAACGGCAGCTATGCCTACTCCATGGTGGTCAAAAATTCCCCATTACATTTGTCTCAGGGCTGCAGCAATCGAGAAAGCTGCAGTACACGGCCAATAGCTACATCTCACAAACCATTTCGTAATACACAAAGTGGAGGAAAAACAACAGCCATATTCACATGCAATGGCAGAAGGAAACAACCAGGACAGATTCATGTATAGGACACACTCATTGAGGTGTGCAGCACTACAGAACAGAGCAGCCACAACCACCAACCATCTAGTGCACAAAGACTACAAAAATAAGGACATGAATCAGCAAAGAATATGAAATAGAAATCGGGTTTCTAAGGTGAAAGACATTGCTTCCTACCAGAATCGAACCCACGGACCCTCGCATAATCAGCAAAGGTATAGAAAAAAGAAGATGAGAAGGCATTACAAAACATATTCCTCAGCTCAGAGTTCACGGTCACCACAGAAGTTGGCTCCCATCAAAGGGTGAAAAACTTCAAAGCAAGATCCAAGCACCGGTAACAACTGAAAGATTATGAACTCCCGTTTTACTGATAATTTGAACTGTTGAAGATTTTTCCGACTGACATATTTACGTGACCCAGTACTTCCTTCTTCTTCTACCAAAGATAGATAAACTCTTTTATCTATTTTTGCTTTTACGAACAACTGGTAAAATCAGGGGCGGATCCACAAATTTGGAAAAGAGGGGGCGCACTGTGCTAGAAACATTGAAATCTTCGGTGAATTTCAATGATTTGCTCCAAATTTCAGTATTTCACATTCAATTTTACAGATTTGTTGGCCGAAANGGGTGCGCCCCCTTGGATCCGCACCTGAAAACGTAGCACTCTTCAACACACGTGGACACAGTGCTCTCCACTTTCAAGACATTTTCCTGTTCAGTTAACAAAAAGATTCGCATTCCTTGACAAGAAGTTTAATGATACTACTTACCTTTGATTATCTACAACATTTCAATAAAGTAAAAATTTTGATGTAAAAATACTGAGAATTTTTGACCAAGTACATGTAGTTGTACTGTACAGTGTACCTGGTCACAATGACTGTGGTTCATGGTGAATTACCCAAAAAGGTCTTCAGTTCATGTAATATTACAGCAAGATACATTTGTAAACTGATCCTGAACTCATTTCATCTGTTCTAAATTACTATTTTCTTCAAAGAATTACTAATAAGTCACAATGGATCAAACTACATGTACATGGCATAGCACTAGCAAGGTTCTTAATAAATTCGAAAAGGAAACAAGGGTATTGAATGCAGGAACAAAAATATTATACACAAGGTAGAAAACCTTCAACGTTTGATTTCATCTCAGGAATTTTTCTACTGTGTACGTTGTATTGATGCTGCCAGCATTGGCAGGCCGCAATGCGAAGAAACAAACATGAAAAAGTTGTTGGGAAATTGAACAAAGTAAAAACACAGAGATGAAATGTAGACATCATTTGTCACCCTCCACCACAAAACCAGTCGGAAGTCGCTCTGAGGTTGGCAGGTTGCGATTGAATTATCTGTCAATTTCAGTATTGTCTGCCTATTGTGAAATCTGAGTGATTCTATTTCTTTTTTTCTCTCCTGGTGTCATCTCAGTATGTTTCAGCTGATTTTCTGTGTGACTTCCGACTGGTTTTGTGGTGGAGGGTCACATTTTGTGAAAAGACTAAGGTTTAAACCCCAGGTGGCGTGTTCTGGTTGTATTGACTTCAGTGATAAGCAGAGAACTTTGGTTTGAGGCCAATACTACTGAATAATTGAGTGTAGTGCAATTGAAGACAGGCTGGGTACTGGTAAGTTACAACAGGAGTAAATTGATTCATTCCCGTGAAGGACTCTACCACATGTAACCATGTGACCTTCACAGCTCTGTACACTGTACCGTTAATAACAATACAACATCAAAATTAACTGATGCTGTCCTTAAAGAATGAACATCCTCTTTCCGATTCAGCATCAAGTAATTTTGACTAAATGATAGTCCCATGCAAAGATGTCAGCAAAAGTGACAAGTACGGCTACACAATAGCCACATAAAGGGCCTGTCACACTGAAGTAGTTCTCAAAACGTCCGGCCCTGTCCTAAAAAAATCGTAAAACGGGCTAGAACGTGTAACCCTTGGCAAAATAATGCCTCGATGTTCTGGAGCACCCTTCCCGTCCATGAAGTTCGTAAAAAGTTGCCACTACGTCCACTCCGTTCGCACATAGTTTGAGCCCGTTCGGCAAAATTTTCAAGAACGTACTGAGAACTAGCTCAGTGTGATTGGGGCATAAGTAACAATATAAATCTACAACATCTCTGCACCTTTCATCAAAGTGCCACCGTTCAATTCATGAAGAATACCATTATGGCAGTTCAGGGTAGCTCTGGTGCAAAATCACATTTGTAAGTATATTGACGCATCAAATCACAAACATTTTGAGTCATGAAAATTCTGGGGTTTACGGTAACAACATACAATTCTGTCACTCTAGTTCATCGACACTGACATACTAAGAGATTCATGCACAACATATCGGCCACTGCTCACTGACCATGTTTAGGGAGAGACGCTGCCTTCCAATTTCATGCATTTGGAATGACACATCTGATCCCCATCACAGAGACCTTATTCAGAATGTCGACACTGTTGAAGAAATTCATGAAGCCGACTTCAGCCCCTTCAGGGTCGAATTCCCCAGACCCAGTCTCCTCACTGCCAGATTTCAAGGAACGTCACAGGATTCAGACACCCCAATTATATTTTAGATTATGAAATGAAAGAAGTGCCCAAAATCACTGGAGGAGAAAAGTCTTCTATGACACCGTGAGGTTTAAGGCATTTCTTTATGGGGAGTGAGGGTCTTTTAACCCCTTATTCTCTTTCTTTTCATCACTCCACGCAGACTGAAGTACACTGCTCACTGGCAACCAATTTGAGACTTCACACGATGGTGTCTCATACATGTCCAAGAATGCTGGTGTAATATCTGCCAGTGTTTGTATACATGTATGTCACTATTTCCCTGTATTGTCTGGGAAACGCTGGTAGATAGACCGACATGTATCAAATTGCAGCTTATTTCGTCAGACGACAGCAGGGGAACACTCGGGGAATATTCGAAAACCTTACACCTGCAATAATAATGCCTTGTTCACACAAGTTTTATGAATGAAATAGCACGAAAACTTGACGCAGCACACAGGCAGTGTGACTGATTGTTTTAGACTGCAAACTAGTTGGGAACCCAATGCATGAATTCAACGTCTCATGTAGCATCAAGACATGAGAATTATACGTCAAGTTCTCACCAATGCTAATTATACTCTGTAACAAAATTGTATCAAACGCATCTCCCAAAAATCCCATTTTCGTGGGATTTAACCAATGGCCTGTCAACCAGCCACAAATAGACAGAAAACATTTTACTTGGTGGTATAACTTTAGCACCAATTTAGCTCAAATCTCCATCCGTCAAATATCCATCCAAACAACAGAGTGTTAGATATTCCATTGATGTAGATCAAGCTTGTTCATATATACATTTTTTCCAGTGTAAATGGGGCTGCTGAAACACAACAATACACAGGACAAAGAATGTCAAGAAGTGAGCCCGGAGTGGGTCCAGCTTCCTTTACATTTGCTCTCTTCTACATCACAATCCTCACTCACGGCAGGCAAAATGCTGCCATGACTCTTATTGAATGACTATTCCAACACATCACGGCGCCATCCCAGGTGGTTGTTTACGGTAGATCGCTCTCGACATCACAATCCTTACTCACTGTAAGCAGAATGCTGCTGAGATTGCTACATGACACGGCGCCAACCCAGGTATCATGCCATGCCTTTCTTTTAGATTCCTCTTCACATGACAATCCTCACTCACTGATGGCTAAATGCTAGCTCGACTGCGTCTCGGCTCTTCCTACACGTCACAGCGCCATCCCCAGGTATCCCTGATCAGTTTTCTTTCGACTGCTCCCAACATTACAACTTGCACTCAATGCAAACAAAATGCTGGCGAGATTGCTCTAGGGGTAGGCCATCCCGACACGACACGGCACCATCCCAGTATCACTCGGTTCCATCACGCCATCAAATGCAGCATACATCGTGTGATCAACACACTACAACATGTAGTATTGCACGGTCTAGTCTAGACACAGCACTGGAATGCTTCACTGGCCCGTGGCCATCGCCTCCGATGTCGCAGGTACAGATTCACTGAACGGATTCAGCTTACTATCCATGAGGTGATTAACGTCATTAATACTTGGTATACAATTGCCATCGAGTCCCACATCTCCTACATGATTTATGGCGTTATGAATTTGTTCCGTTGTTTCTGATTGTGATATTAGGCAGTCACTTTCGGATACTGGTGAATATTTAAGTCGTTTGGCAGCCGGTTCTCCACTATCCATATCTGAAGTGTCTGTGCTACTGCTAGTATTTGTTTCGGAGACAGAAGTATTGTCAGAGTCTAATGAGTGATCCAATTTTTTTGGTTCTTTCTCTGATGATGTGACAGTTTCACCATCAGAACTATTTCCTAATTTATTATTGTCAGAGGGATGTGGCATATCTGATGGCAAGGATGCAGGGGAGTTCTCTGGCAATTTGGCAGTGTCCAGATTAGGTGCGCTAGTGAAATTTTGTGGTTGGAAGTTGGGGTCTATATTTTGATCCGGTGGCGTCGGAGCAGGACGCATCTCTGTCTGTAACGGATGACGTTTGTGGTCTCCATAAATGAGGGAATGAATACCAGGACTAGATGATCGATCACGTGGAGGAGTTGGATTTTCTTGGTCATCAAGAAATCTATCCATGTAGTCCCTGAAACAAAAAATCCCAGTTACAAAGTCATTTTTGAAATAGAAACACTACAGGCTATTGATATCTGTGTCAAACTAAATGAACACTGACGACAGTAAAGCAATGAGGCACATCACTGTAATAGGTGGCAGCACTGCACTAGGCTATTCCTTTCAATAAGAACTTGAGATGGGACTGTAAAGAAAGTTCAACTCACGTGACACCAGGATGAAGCGTGTACTTCCTCTTCTCCAGGCGGTGTTTGTTTGCAAATGCATCATGTCGCTCCGTCTTCTTCCATAAGTAGTAAAATTGAACTAATTCTCCAACAGATCTGGTCCGCACCTAAAGAAGGAGAGGGAATGAATAGCTAAGCAAGCATGGAAGAAAGGATCACACTAACAGCCCATTGGCTTTTCCTTATTTCAAAAGCCTGAACACATTTTTCTTTGCTTCAGGTGTGCCATGATGAAAATCATCATGATTTTTTGTGTCTGAACCACCTCAGAAATGACAAACACAACCAGAGTGGAACCTCGCTCAACAGACACCTCTAACAGGAGGACACCTCATGACAGTAATCTTTCAGTCCAAAATTGGTCATATCTATTAGGATATAAGAGACAGGGGGATTCAACTGACATGGCGTAAAAGGGAGCTTGCTTGAAGATTTCACGAGTGTTCTTGACTCATCTTCAGGTTGCACTCCTAGATACAACTTGTGTCATAAAGTGTATCGAAGTGATCTGCACCATTTCCATAAACATTTTGAAGTGCTTCGAACTTTTATCAGAGCACAAGAACTTTTACTCACCCTATGTAATTGTATTAAATGGAAGTCCTTCCCATAAGTTCTGAGGCCATTTTCAAAATTCCTACACTCCTCTTCTGACCATAGACTCATTGGATCTAAAAAAATTAACAGTCAGTTAACAAAAATATTGTCGCCTGGACTGACCACCTAATGTTACCCACAATAAGAGTATAGGCCCAGCGCTAAAATCTAATTACTTCTGCAAAGTGGTGATACTGCTGTCGAAGTACTACTCACCTGTGGGGGGTACTGACTGCATTTTCCGTCGCCGAATAGCTTCCTCTACATTATGCCCACATTGTAATAATAAATATAATGCTTGTTCATCATCTCTAATATGATCACCAGTAGGAATTGCATTCACACCTTGGGCATTTTGGAATGCCTCCTGCTGCACCCTATGAATGTATTCTTCAACTAGAGGGGAAAAGAAGAAAAGCTAAGTTCATAACATTCATTCCTAGTTCATTCAGCATGAAAAACAGTAATGAGACCTCACCCGAACTGGGAATATGAATATGACACAAGTAATTTGTGCAGAGGGTCCTAACGAAGAGTAGAAATACACTTGCAAAAATCTTGCATTAGTTGGACTAAACTTGGTATCCAGGCCCGGATTTAGAGGGGGCCCGGCAGTACATGGGGCACGTGCCCCCCTATTTTTTGAGGGGCAATGATTTTTTACTGCATTTTTTTGAAGAATCGTCTAGTATTTCATGTCTAAGATGCTGGGAAATTGCATCTCAGAGCTTTGATTTTTCAAATTTTCCCGGGGAAGGCCCCCCTTCGTGTGTGCGCACCGGCCATGCCTGCGGTGCGCGCCAGCTGAGGGCTTCACCCTCAGGGTTGTGCCCCCCCCATTTCTAAATCCTGGATCCGGCCCTGGTATCCCTGAGTTAGAAGTAGAGATCCTCACCAGCTCCCTCCGGCTACAATGATGCACTTCATCAAGGAAGGATAATGAAAATACTAACCGTCTTTATTTTCTAATTTATTGGGATCCCAAAGTAGCCGATCTTCATTCTCGTAGGCAGGTGCATCACCATATTTACACATACCATCGGGAACGACAGCTTGGAAGTCCGACCCTACTTGTATCACCTACACAAGGAAAAATTTCTTAACTTGGTAAACTACTTATCAACCAGTGATCTGAACTCAGGACTGTCTAGGCATTAGCAAGACAAATTGCATCATAAGTTATCACTGACATGTTTTCTGGACAAAATGAATGTTTTCTATAGTTTAACCCTGGTTTGATCAGACAATGGCTGGTATTCATAAAAGTTAGCAAATGCTTTTACTTCAGATTTGCACAGCGAAGTCCAATGTAAATGTACTACAAAACATGAAGTAAAACCATTTGCTAGCTTTTATAAATATCAGCCATTATCTTCTACTGACGATTTCTAAAAGCCTCAGAAATGAATTAGAAAAAATTGAAGAAATTTCCATCAACACCAGAGGATGCGAGAAAATTTTGACAGAAGATATTGCCTGCTGGACTCTGAGGTCAGGTGGGATAAATCACCTTTTTCCAGTCATCCTCCTTGGAGGGTTCATAATCTGCATCATCCTCATCATCGTCATCAGAACTGCCGTTTTGACTATGAGCTGCAAGAGAGAGGAAAGTAATCTAAATGGCATTATGATAGAGGATTCAGTATTTCCAGAGGTGGACCCAAGAGACACGGCTCATCAATATGTTTTTCTAATGTAAATTGGTATTCAGGTTATTTTCAGAAATGGCAATACTTCAAAATTCAGACAAGGCAACATTTTACTTACACCTAAGCAATCTTGACGTTTGTGACGGGACTTGCACACTATCAAAGAGATCATTAACAGTTGGACTACGATCATTGTCATCATTTTTCAAGAGATCCCTGGCAATTTCATCCTTGTCCAGGGTCAAATCTCTGTTAGTGAGTATTTCTTCACTCTCTTCACTACTCGACCGTGTATCTTGTGGTTCTGCACCTCCATAGTTGTAAAAGGCAAGGAGTTGTTCCAGGGGCATGTCACTTTCCTGTAGCGAAAGATTAGGACAGTGTAAACGTACATCATAATTCATCATATTTGTGACCCGTCACATCAAATCAGGTATTAAGTTGTTCTGAACCTGGCAGGTTGATACCAACATTTTGTCAATTTCAGAAGGCCAAGGCTTATTGTCTGCCTTTTGTAAAATCTGAGCAATTACATTTCTTCCTTTTTCTCCGATAAAGTATATAAAGTCAATTTCCAGAATATTTGCAAATTTTCGACCCCAACCGGGGTCTTCTTCAGGCTGGAACTTTACAATCTGAAACTCTAGAAAAGACTGAGCTGAAACCTTTTTCTCCGGGAGTTATTTTAGTTC